>JAEAOA010002354.1:4095000-4367500 GCA_016746295.1 Potamilus streckersoni | reverse complement strand
TATATTTATCTATCTATATATATATGTATGTATGTATGTATGTATATATGTATAAATCTATATATTTATATATATATGTATATATATATATATATATATATATATATATATATATATATATATATGAGGTTCGAACCAACGCTAACTGAGGTAAGATGTCTTTGATCTGCAAAGACTAGCGTCTTAGACCACTCAGCCACCCTGACCGCAGGGGAAGAAGTGGATATAATTGGCAAAGTTGACATTTTTATTTTTCAATATTTCTTGATTCATTTATTTACGTACGTGTGGTCGAAACCCACATGAACATGATATTATTTAAAATTCACATTTGTACACAACTAATATTATATCCATTAACCATGTTTCAATAAGAAACATTTGGATCTTACGGTGTGTATCTTGGGGTGGGCTACGGTGGGCGTGAACAGGTCACATACGTACGGAGCGTTTACCTTTGACCTCGTTGATTCTTTGTGTGGGTGAGCAAACGATTGACCGATTTGGAGCATATGTTTGATAGCACTTGTGGTGACGTTTTATTCTGTGCGACTTTCGCCAAACTACTTATTTTCGCAAGAATACTCTGCCTGTAACAACACATGTAGAGAGAGAGTTTGTAATTAGCCGTTTTTTTTTTTTTTACTTTTGCCTGCAAATCCTACATTCTATAATTCTTATTTTCAAATTTTGTCACATTTTCTCCATTACTGAAATTAAATAAAAATCACAGTAAATGTGGATTTACTGAACTCTTTAGCATCAGAGAAAATCACGAAATCATGCATGGAAACTTGCTAGTCCTCGTAAGTGCAGGTCACGGGAATCGAAGTCGGGTCCAGAGAAGTGCAAATCTGATGTATATTCATATCACATAGCACGTGTTATAAGGTTATAGAGCAAATGCTTTAAGGAGTTTATTCTCAGTGTGCTCGTTCAAATAGATGTAATGTTGTTTCATTTACCTTCAAACAGTGCTAAAAATATAAATGGCATCTGTAAAAAATCGCACAAGCGATATAAAGTTGCGGAATAAGGAAATATAAATATATCCATGTAGCTTTTTATTTTAATTGAACACCTGCATCTTCAATACAGAAATAGCAAGCAATACATCTTCCTGACGATTTCCCTTACAGTTTACAGACACATCTGGAGCACCCGCTGGAATCTCTTTCATACGGTCGGTTGCCGCAAGTGATATTGCAGTGAAAGGGTGGGCACGCAGCTAAAAGAAAACAAATATGAATGAACATCCATCTAGCCTCTATTAATGATAGGTTCAGTAGATTGTAGATGAAAACTTTGACTGTAATTAATATTTGCAAATGGCAACCGGGCTGCTGTTGAAAAAGGAGAGTATAATGGTAGACGTACAAAAATGACACAAAATCTAAGCAGAAAATAAAAATGAGCTACGTTTATAATACACATTGCAGCTTTTTAATTACGGGCAGATTTCAATTGCATCGAAAAAGCCATTCAGTAGCCAATAATTCTTATTGAAGTCACACAAAATATGACTAAATTACGTCCTTAAGATTCATTGAAGTCGTTATCAATCCAAACGTCAGGATTTATGCACTTCGATTACGATATTTAGCAGAAAGTATATTACATTCGAAGAGAAACTGTTAATTGCATATTGTTAAATTAAACGTACGTAAAACATTAGCTTTATTTTGTATCAAAATCTCCATTTCACACTGGACACTAACATTAGTGAAAACATAAGTAGAAAAAGAAGGATGAAACCTCGACAGAAACGTGTTATTGCTGAATCATTGAGACGAAAACATTTCGTTGAGAAAAAATTAACCTCCAACTTGTGACTGGTTTTGAAGTAATTGAAGTAATAAGATTTTAATGTTACAAATGCACAATACCTTGAACTGATGTCGTTGGGACGAGAGCTGGAGACGCGTGTTCAGTTGCACTTATACTCAGAACAGTTCCATTTTCAAGAGCTGGACGTATTTGAACCTTCTTGGCGTTCATCCCAGTCAATAACCCTGAATGGTCAATATCTGTGGAATTTGCAGTCGATTGTTTTGACTCATGTGATGTCAGATTATGGCCAGTTTGTGAAAAAAAATTATTTATCATGCGCGCCTGTGTCGTTAAATGTGTGGGCAACCTTGTCTCCAAAGTAAAGGTGGTTGTCGGTTGTTGGGTGGTTGTCGGTTGTTTGGTAGTTGTCGGTTGTTTGGTATTTATCGGTTGTTGGGTAGTTATCGGTTGTTTGGTAGTTGTCGGTTGTTGAGTAGTTGTTTCTTTATGTTCCGTAGTTGTTGGCGGCTCATGTAGAGGAGTACTCGATGTTGAGAAACTGATTGTTGTCCCGGTTGTTTTGGCAGGTTTTGATGTATCTATCTCTGTAGTTATTATGGATGTGCTTATCGGTGTTCTCACCTCATTTGAAATTGGTTCGATATAGCGTAAGGTGGTTAGACCCATTGTGCTGGCAGTTGAATAGGGTGTTGCTTCACGAGACACCGATGTATATGCTGCTTCGGTCTTAGATCCTTTTGTGCTGCTTTCAGTAGGCGATGATTTGATCTTCCCAGTTGGTGTCTCTGTCGTTTTCTTGAAGTTATTTTTGTCCATATCTAACATAAAAAAAAACGCAACAGAAACAGAAATATACTGAGCAAAGTAGCATTCTTATAAAGAAATGCAAAATATAATATACTTACTTGTTATATAAAAAATTAAAGCATTTCATGCAATGTTCAATAATGAACATTTTCCTCCTATCTTCAGAACAATAAATAAATTAAATGGCAAAAGAAAACAAAAAATAGCAAAGGCTAAAAAAGAATATTTTTGTCTCTAGAGTTTCATGTATTCTCGAAAATGGATACCCAGCATAATCTTGGATAGAAGTGTCTTTCCTAGATTAAGAAAGATGGACCTATTTCACGCAAGGTCTGGATTTCATAAACGAAGTCTGGGTATAACCTTAAATTTAAATCACAAGATGACTTAACTTTAAGACTTACGTAATGGTGAAATTTCTACAAGTTCGTCTTCAACTAATAGTTCTGAACGTGTTGAGTAAGGTAAGAGCCGCTAAGAAAACAATACTGACCTAGTCATCCTTAGAAAGTGGGTTCATAAAATTACCCTGTCCACGACCAGCTTATAACAAAGGAAAAAGAAAGGAAGAAGCAACGTAAGAAAAAAAATAAAATCAGTGCCTGTCGTCTGGCACACTTGCTGAAGCGGCAGATCGGAGTAACCACCCACCCGCTCAACATCTACCCTGAGTATGGATTTCATACCCAACTTACTCAGACAGGAGCAGTCTAGACATCCCGTGATAATATCAGTTCTCCAGCACTCGGCAGGGCAGTCATAGCTTATCGACGGGCAGTTCATCCCGGGTAGTCCGTCATTAAGGTGAGCGTTAAAGACTGAAGGAAAAGATGGAAATGGCTGATATACATATTCATTGATTTGTGTATTTCTGGAGACTTGAAGATAAATTACAAAATTACAAAATTAAACAAATAAAATCAAACAGTAATCTTATAGCAAGTTTTATTTTGCATATGTTTATTTGTAGTTTACCCTCAAGTCATTTTAGAATTTAAGTTACAAAACAAATCTGTATGAAAATCTAGTCTCAGCTTGCTGATAACGAAACTACATTGATGCATAAAAAGTAAGCAAATTTGTTTTGAAAACCTGAGACTTAATTTGCGTACAGATTTATTTTCTAATTAAGATTTTTCAAAACAAAATCACAACACAAAATCAAAGTTGACTTGAGGGTAAATTACAAATAAACTGTAACGGTACATCGTAGGAATTTCATTCATGTTCATTTTCCCCAATTTTGAATCTACATTAAGATTCCAAGTAATCTTATAACATATAGTCAAAAGTAATTCGAAGGAACCTTTTTTGGAAGACGAATTATAGAATTTTAGCCAATGTCATAATTAACATTATCGCCATAAGAAAATCATTCTTGATTTGATAGGTATTAATCGACAATATTATCTTAAAAAAGCAGCATATACACTTGGACAAATGTTAGGCACTTCCATCATATGACTAACCATAAGTGATAAGTTCTTTGATGAAAACACAACATCGATATGACAAACTTTGGCAGCAGAGAAACGATAACAAGATTTTAAAGATGGTCGTAATGTACCCATCCAGGCCATCCGGGTTTTGCACTTACAGGATTCACCAGACCCCTGACGTGTTTTAAGACAAAAAAAAGATCTTGCTGGGTTGGTTCCCCAACCCCAAACCAATAGTAATAATGAAAGCTTTATTATGGTTAACAAAAAAATAGGGACGACAGAGGGGCGGGGAAATCGGACAAAATGGGAGTGGATAAACCCTATTCATCAATATTTCCCTACCCGTCTATCCCTACCATATTAGAAGTCACCATATTCCCATTTCAATACGAGACTTCATTAGGAGGATTTTTTTAAAAGTAAAAACTCAGTGCAGATAAGATTCTGGTGGCTGTTTTGTATCATAAGTCTTTCGGTAAAAAATTGCATGGTAATAATACATTTCTTTCAGGATTTCTAACAGAACGCAAAGACCGCAGATCGGTGTATTTCAATAAGTCTTTTAGTTGATACACCAATCCATTCAGAAGAAGTTGCGATAATAGAATTTCAAGACTGCCGCTGCGGCGACTATATTTAATGTCTGGACTATACTATACTATTTTCATTTAAAGCCAAACGTGACAATGGACTGAATGTTACTCAAAACTGTAATAGCAAATCCTTCAAGTAGAGATAATATACTCGTGTTAATAGACGGATAGACGACGAACAATAAATAGATCATCTTATAAGCTTTACTGGTGTATGACCAACCGAGCTAAAGATACCGCCCCCACCTGGCCATAAAATCATATAAAATGCACGTGGTTATATGTCTAGGCAACGTTTCTGTCAGATAACAAACCGAGCGGAATAAAAATATTCTATAGTGACATCTGGAATGCTTAGAATCAATTTGAGAATTTCGAAAATGACTATCGTTTAACCGAATAGTTTTTGCAGCATTGTGCAGTCTGAAACAGTTAAATGCTTCTAATCAGGACAATGAACGGTAAATAACTTTTGTTACAGTCTTTGTCTCTGGCATAGTCACTAACAGATGCTGTGTAATTTATATTGAAGACATGCTACAATATTTTATGGATGTAATAGTTGCTGACTTGATTATGTATCGTGGTTCTGCTCTGCAGTAAGCTATGCTCAGGCATTCGCAGTCACTTGTCGACTGCTGGTTGTACGCTCTACATTTTCATTTGCGCAGGATAAAGTCAAGTTCGGTTTATCCGACGAGGTGTACCATATAGGTGCACCATTGTTTTGTTTTCATGTTACACATATTGATTGATTTGGTCATGTATCTATAAAGTCAATGCTCTGAAGAAGGAAAAAAAAGAAAGAAAAAAATTTAATTTATTTCTTATTTTCTTCTGTTTGCTTTCATGTATTCCTTATCTCTTACATGTCACGCTTTGCATCATTTGTCTCTTTATTTTCAAATTTTCAATCTTTTGTTTGGTTTTGCTTTGTGTTTTATCCCACAGCTCCACAAATAAATTATGTAATGCAGAGACAATATAAATAAAGTGTCTTTTCCAAGGACATGCCTCCGTAGCTGGTTCGATGGTAAGATTCGAATCCGAACCCTTCCGATTGTGGGTCTGGCATGCAAACCACTAAACCACTGCAGCTCCTCAATCTCTTGTAATATAAAATAATCTATTTAAACATCAAATGTACTGTTGTTTCTTTTTATTCAAACATTTTATTTTTGTTTCAGTTCAGTTTGTTATTTTAACATTTTATTTTTGTTTCAGTTCAGTTTGTTTGACGAAAGCTTGAATACTTTCTGTTGTTGCCAGTTTGTTAGCTAAACAAGGCATTCGTCGATAAATTTTACAATTCTTTATGTTACCCTTTGTCCAGTCCTTTAGTTTCTCCCCGACTTTAAATGCTTCTTGCTTGTTGTCCCTCACAGACAGCTCGCTTTTAGCGTCGAGTGTGTTTATTTAATATATCCCGTTAGGATGTATGTTTTGATCATTTTGTGTGGGTCGATGTATGTTTTGAACATTTTGTGTGGATCGATGTATATTTTGAACATTTTGTGTGGCTCGATGTATGTTTTGAACATTTTGTATGGATCGATGTGTTTTGAACATTTTGTGTGGATCGATGTATGTTTTAAACATTTTATGTGGATCGATGTGTTTTGAACATTTTGTGTGGATCGATGTGTTTTGAACATTTTGTGTGGATCGATGTATGTTTTGAACATTTTGTATGGGATTCAACATGTTCTTAACTGACTAATGACAATAAGGGAAGTACGTTGGCATATTAAAACACTACAAAGATATAAAAAAAATTAGCCAATCAATAATAATTAATAAATAATTACTAAACCCGCTTATATTTATTAATATTTACAGCAAAGTTTGGTAACTTTAGATGGTGGACAACCCGAATTATTGTGCAGAACAAAAATAATTTGGGTATGAGTAAAAATATCATACAAATACGCATGACCTTATGACGACTATAAAAAAAAAATACTTCATACTACGTGCTACTAGCTACTCTGATAAAATCAGATCCACGAATCTATGTTGATCTTAAAGGACTATTTGTGGGTATGATATATTCGTTTGCAGACAACCGGTCCGAAACATATTGGTGTACATTTTAGACACCGGTATTTCTCGCGTCTCTTGACCACTGTCCGTTGAAGGGTTCTTATGACGATATGTATAGAATATTACCAGATCAAGTCCCATGTAAGTCTGCGTGGAATAACCCAAATCTATATTCTGTGGCTATTTTGAATTTTGTGTTTGTGTCAAGACTGTACGCGGTGTTCCGAAAGATTTGCATGCAGCAAAAATGCCGATTTTAGTGAACAGGGGACATCAGATCAACAAATCGCAATCCAGTGTCCACACAAAATTCGGGTTCTGATTTGTCAGACTACAAACGTGCCGGATTATTTGTTTCTAATTCTTTATATGCAGTATTAATACAAATACCCGAAAAGTCCGGCATGAACGATCCCTGTTGGAGATTATTGAAGTAATTGTTCTGTTGCATGCCATCCCATCCTGTCTGGGACTGTATATTGTCCGCTCCAGCGAGGAACCTCCCCAAGCCTTGATCCACGTGTTCATCGTGCCCCACTAGTGCGTTAGCCCTATGGCCTTGTGTGTTGGGTTTCTTATCTCCACCCTGGAGAGGCATTGTCTGGGCCTCATTACCGGTTTGAGAAATGCCATTGGTAACGACGTTCTGGACCTCTTTGCTTATATCATCCATGTATTTGGAAAGGTCGCCTGCATCAAGTAACAAAAATGAAGTTAATGTAAATACCTTATCTCATTCCGAACCGCATGTTTAATTTTTAATTCTATCCTTTAAATCACTGTAGGTAAAGCTTTTGTTTTCTCATTTCTTTTGGCATAGCCAAATGATGAAGGGCTGGGTTAAAATAGAGGTATGAGTGCTTATAATTAGGTGTGTGAGCCGTATATATATATATATATATATATATATATATATATATATATATATATATATATATATATATATATATATATATATATATATATATATATATATATATATATATATATATATACACGCCCTGAAAGTAGTCCTTTGTGCATAATAATTATATCTATATCAAGTTCAGTATTACACTGTTAAAACTTAGATGGTTTATTTAAACACAACAATCGAGGTAGTGGCATGACCTGGGGTGGTGGCGGCCATTTTTTCCCTTAGTTTGACCCTGAAATGATGTACTCAAGACAATTACATCCATTATTGTCTTAGTGTGTTTTGCACTTCCGGTTTTTCCGATGCTTCTCTTTATGTATCTGAACGAGTATTGAACAAAGGTTTTGCCTGCCTTCGCTTTCATAGTAAGCGGTGTGTTGTGAACGCCTAAGCATATACATTTCTAATTAAAAGGTACAATAGGAATATTTTCATTGTACTTCATAACTTTAAAAAATAGTTCCGATTCCGTAATACGACATCGTGTGTGTGTGTGTGTGTGTGTGAGAGAGAGAGAGAGAGAGAGAGAGAGAGAGAGAGAGAGAGAGAGAGAGAGAGAGAGAGAGAGATGGGTTTGTATACATACATGGAAATGAGTGAAAAATTGGGATAGACTTACCGCAATCGCACACATAGCAGCCATCTTTCATTTTCATACAGAATGTGGGACACATGAAGAGCATTTCGCAATTTCTGGTTTGAGTGATGGGATTTCTCTGGGCTGTCAATAAAGTGAATAATTGTTTACAACACATTCCACCTTGTCTTTGAAGCAACCACTGTTTTCGGAACACTTACAGATTTAATTTAAAGGCAAATTTTAACACCGTTTTTAAGTACTCAATTAACCTATATATTAGGTTGGAAAATTTTGCTAAATAATTCTTTTTCAATTTATTTATATATTTTTTTCATGCTGCTGCCGGAATTTGTAAAATTTTAGGACAACTTTATCCATTCATTTACTCCGTTCTCTTACATATATTTGCACAATATATCATTTACTTCTTTCTCCTGATTTGTTTATTTTGTATTAAATTGTTTTGCAATGGCTATACTAAAAGATTTGCTTTAACTATTCCATGTTCAACAGTCTTTCTATTTATGTAAAGTTATTACTTTTATTTGGATACTTTGAATGCAGATCGATGAATGCAGTTAGTGAATATATCTCAAATGATAAGACTTAGCGAACTATGCCTGCTTCATTATACAAAGCATATAGTTAATCTACAAAACTGCGATTTTTCATATGATATCAATAAAACGGAATACATGAGTGTAGCATTCACATACCTGCATAGTGAGACACCTGTGTGAAAATAGCCAATAAAAAAAGAAAAGAAACGGCGACAAAGCTCTCCGAACTGAAAATGTACATAATGAAAATGTGATCAAAATCTATGAAGTATGAGGAACGACTTTCTCAGATATTTTATTGTTTTGGGATGGGACGACTGCTTTTCATTATCGCGCACCTGTTAGCGCTAGAAGTTATCTGGTTTTCCGGTCTTCGAGACACTGGCGTCATGCAAAATCTATAGAGTGATACTGTTAGACCAACATATCGACATGTGTTAAAACAGGAAATGTGAGAGAAATATAGCACAAGTTCATGTCCACATGGCTTCTTCCAGATAAGGAAAAGAAAATATGTGGGGGGGGGGCATGTGAGTACATAGGTTTTATTACTATATTATTTCTTAAAAGTTGGAAATATTGAAATGATAATTTAGCAAATATTGCGGAAAAAAGAGAAATAGTTCGTACCTATTGGTGGGGGTGAAAGGCTACATGACTTGAGTAGGGGTAAACTAAAGGATTTGCGAGTTTATAATTTAGAGTACCAATGACTTTTCTGCATATTCTAATCCAAATATATTTAAATATAGTTAATCCCGCCCTACATCCGCACTTAAAGAAATCCGAAAAACAAAGTGTGACTAAATTGAAAATCGACAATTAACAAAAAAAAAAAATACAATATATACAAACTTTATTCCTTTGCAAATACTTTATTTTAAATCCACTCATCTTCTGATTTAAACAAAACTTGTCATGTGTACACATGAAACACGCACAAGATCATCGAGACGTTATTAAGAAATGAACTGAAATGATAGTGATTCGATGCCAATCTCTCTCTCTCTCTCTCTCTCTCTCTCTCTCTCTCTCTCTCTCTCTCTCTCTCTCTCTCTCTCTCTCTCTCTCTCTCTCTCTCTCTCTCTCTCTCGGGCATCAACCTGCAGCTCTAATTTTAAAACGCCTGAGTCAGATAATAGGTATACATTGTTTTAACAATACAAAAATGAAACGTGCCTTTACAAGCAATTAAAATTTGTTTTACAAACAAAAAATATCCGTGCTACCTAATATTTGCAATGTCAAGGCCTCTAAAACGTGCACAGGTTTTACTTTTTCGAATGAGTGAACTTCCTGTCAAGAATGTCGGATCGAGTCTCATGAACATTTATTTATGCACTTAAAATTTAAGGACGAATAGTTAGTTTATCCAAATATACTCCGAACTTTGGGAAGTTCACCTTCAACACATTTACTGTTCGTTACCTAGAATTTTAGTTCTTTTAGAGCTTCCCACACTCTTCCTCTCACGCAGTACCTGGCCATCTGATTACGTCGTTGTGGACGACCAGTTTTTAGTATATTCAATTATCTCTTACTTTTTCCTTTCCAGACACCGGCTTTGTGACAAAAAATGTAGTACCGGGTCCTAAAAAGTGGGTTTTGTTTTTTGTAGGTTGTAACAGCACCTGTTACATACTACTGAATGTATCATGCAGGGGAAATGAGAATAAAGTGCCGTACCTGTTACCTACTACTGAATGTATCATACAGGGGAACTGAGAATAAAATGCCGTACCTGTTACATACTACTGAATGTATCATGCAGGGGAAATGAGAATAAAGTGCCGTACCTGTTACATACTACTGAATGTATCATGCAGGGGAAATGGTAATGAAGTACCGTACCTGTTATATACTACTAAATGTATCATGCAGGGGATATGGGAATCAAGTGCCTTTCTCAAGGACACGCCAAGGGAACCAGTCCATGCGGGTATCGAACCCTAGATCCTTGGGTTACAAGTCCGACTTTCTATCAACTTTGCTGTCGTGCCTCCTCCATCACCCCAATAAATGTAAAGAACACTGGGTGCATACTATTCACAAAGCCTGGTTGACGTATGTCATGTGGAATTGGTGTTAATGTGTGAAGATTCTACTTTCTTCGCATCATTCAGTTTCTTTAATCTCTGATCTAGAAATCAAAAGGGCTCTTCTTTAATCCAAGTGCAAATAATCTACAAAGTCTGATAACTATAATTAGTGAAGTTGAGTTTTTGTCCGAAAACCATTTTCATCCTTTTGTCAGTGACTTGTTCTTCGATATTTTGCTTCTAAGTGCATGCTCTTCACAACGATTTGTAACTGTAGATGGTGGGAAACTCGTATTGGGTGAAAACCCATTTTCTTTCTTCCAGTCATACTGATTTTGACCTTTGAACTGTTCACCACGAAATCACTGGGATTTTTTTGTTAAGCCCAACTGCAAGATCTGCAAAAGTTTAGCAATTACAGATGACGGATAACTGAAGTCATTGTGCGGAAACCGGCATGGCAACCATTGCATTAGGTGCATAATAACAGTCGGCCGGACAGCCGACACCAACGTATTTTGTTTGGGGCGGGTAGCGTATAAAATATCCATTCCCTGCGAGATTGGGAATTTTTGATAGGCCCGATGTGCGTTTGCTAAGAGGTGGCTACTGGAAACCACCTTTTTGACCCCAGAGGCATCCTTTAATGATGTTTACGCAGAATTGCGTACTTTTCAAAAGAGTTATGCAAATTGACTTTGTATTTTAAGTACTTTCTCTCTGACTTTATATTTGTTTTGTAGGTTTTCCTGTATTTCCTTTGCGCGATATAGCCATATTCTATAATACATATACCTATCCTGAACAAAACAAAAACAACAAGAACCAGACGAAGACCAGACAAGCCAGCTGATGCAAAAAATAAGACCACAATGTACAAAGGCGTTATTCCACAAGAACGCGTTAGCACGAGTAAGTGCGGGGGTAGATGAGAAAAATAATGACGATTCTGCCTCAGTATTCCCACTACGCCAAACTTCTACTGAAATATAACATTTTCCCCCAAACTAAATTCAAGAATAGTTGCTTGTTGGTGCAACCGTAGGAAGACCTTAAACCTCCGCAAATTCATTTTTAGAGGCCACAAAACAACTTTCGGAAACAGTATGAAAACGTTTAAAATCACGTTTTAGAATCGAGTTTATAACATGAAGGATGTCACACTTATTTTAATTTTACAAAGGTCGACTATGATTTGATGAATCAAAATCTTTGTGGCAAAATTACCTAATGTCTTTTATGATTTATTTTCTTTTCAAAAAAAAAATGGATTTATGGGTTTCAAAAAACATTCCATGTAGTTCCTCGGTAATAAAACATTATGTTGTGCTATTATATTGTTTAACCATACAAAAAAGTAAGCATATATTTCTGTGTGAATGGATTTTTTTTACAGGACATTATACCCGGTCATCATAAAGAAATCTACCAAGCTCCAAGAAGAAACCATAACCGATTGAGGAGATATTAGGCACACAAAATATGATGATGGACAAGCCGACTCCAGGCTGATGTGACAAAAGAATCACAGCACTAAAGCAGCCTACACGAATTATAGTCACTGCTTGTGAAACACTGAACAACCTGCATTCTAACTACATTGTTATTAGCGTTATTTAAGACCTCAAACATGTTTACAATCCATTTGACTCCTGTTCTCTGGCTGCTTACATCAGTAAACTCACTTAAGTTCACATCCTTGTATAATTTGTATCGTTACAGAGTTGAATATACAAAGGAGAATTGAGTAACTCGTTCGTGTACTGTCCTGAATACTTTCTGGCAGAGTGGAACAAGCTTTAGGGCAACGTGATATACAATACTGTCTAACGAATCAGTATACTTTCCTTCAGAAAATAAACTTCAATCATTTATCATCTTAAGTCAAAATATTTTATATCAACTCCACATGGCGTCTCCAATTGTGATCTGCACACGCTAATGCTTTTCTATTCCTAACTTAATTGAGATGCATTGTCTTGGTCAAATCTAGTTGAATCTTATTAATTTCTTTATTTATTAATGTTTGTGTGTGTGCTTTAAATTTTAATAATATAATACTAACACATCATCATTAACTAGCTCATATCTTACAGTATCCAAACTCCCATTAGATAGAACGTTCTAGAAACATAGAACAGAATGAATATAGAACCCATCACTTCATGGTTTCATGTGTAATACACTTTCTCTCTGACTTGGACATAGGGTGTGCTTGGGTCTAATGCGCTTACCATCACAGATCACTGCCTTCACACCTCTCTCTAATAATTTGTCAATGCAAAAAATATCATGTGAATTTAAAACAATAATTATGGCATCATTTTCTATTTTTCTTTAACAACTGATATCAAAGAATACATGAATCGAACTTGATGTTTCTGCAATATTTGCAATGTTTATCTGAGGGTATGTTGTGTAAACTCTTTCATCATCAATTTTGAATATCTTGTGTCAAGAGCGGCAATTATTTTAGTCTTGAGATTACAAATGTCATCACATAAACGGGTGGCTGATCGAATCAAAATTTCGGCATGTCAGTATCACCTGGTTACTTCGTCTTCTCCAATCGCTGTTGGTGATAGGTCAGCATTACCGTATCAATCTCTCTCTCCTTTTTGATTGGGAGGGTTGGGGCAGGTGGGCGAATACAATGCAATGCAATGTATGATTTGCCTAGGGGGAATGTTGCTGTCAGCTATTTTTGGACCACCCCTCAAGTCAAGCTACCAAATGGAGGTTGGTTTTTCCCCCCATCCCAACAAAACAGGTTCACAAAAGGGAGAAACTGGCTCAAAACTGAAGTTAGACCGTTCACTTTTTCCTATAGACCTGACATGATGTTCTCTCCTTCTTGCAGATGGTAATGAAAACAGGAAAAATAATTTTAAAAGAAAATGTTTCAACAGAAGCTTCACCCAAGGGTTCACAAGTTTGGTTATCACAAAGTTATATAATTTTAAGAAGTCCAGAAGAAAAGATTCACACCTTTTAGGTTTATTGGTTGTGGCTAAAAAGAGTTACAACAGTCTGGTAAACATAATGACCAAAAAAAATCACATGAAATAATTATGGACACCTAATGTACAATGTCTGACATGTAAAGGTATAAAATGATCCTTTTGAAGTTGTCCGCCCTGATCCTGCAAGTATTGGTATTTTGGGACTGATATTTATGCATGCTTAATAATATAACAGATCTAAATTAAAATAGCTAAACTTCTGAAAAAAATGTGGAACATAATGCCCTTGGGTTTCTTTGTCTTGAATTTAAAATGACTAAAACTGAGAGAAATGCCACTTTAAAAGATATGTTTTCCTAATCTTGAAATTTACTTCAAGAATAATATTCCTAAATAAAATGTACAGAGCAAATGATAAAACAGACTTTAACATAAATATTGAATATTGCAACATGACAAATATAATAAGCACATGTTGAAACAGACTTCAGGAAAATTATTTAATGCAATAACAATAGCATTCCTGTCATGATGAAGTAAGAAACAACTTGTTCATCTGCATATGTTCAAATTACACAAAATAAATTCACAGCATATGCAAATACTACAATGGTGGCGCTGGAATAACTTTTCCTGTGCAGGTTCCAAACCCTACTCTGTAGCCATCTCTTTCACAATAGCCTGAAAAATATAAAAAGAAAATCCTTATATTGTTGAATATGTATACAGCTGTACATGGAAAAGTGCACACTGTAATTCATATTTCATCTGTGTATTTTCTGTGGACAGTTACCATGACAACTAAAATTCTCAACTTATCAGTTAAATACAATTAACGCAATGCAATAAAGAATGCGACTGAAAAAAATATCACAAAATGCTGTCTTAAATTGGACTTAATTTACTTTAGATAGTCCACTTTTCAAACAAAATCAACCTTCACTGCATGCCCCAAAAAGTGCGATCATTATTTTATTACATTTATAATGCCACTAAACGTTTGACAGTGGCAATATAAACTTGGGAAGAGATTGTTATGTAAAATGACTATGTTCTGATTTCCGTCTCTTATTTATGAACATAAAAATAGTGTCACGTTTTTTCAAGCTAGGTAGCTAGATGTAAAAATGTGAGGTGTTTCAACTTGTTTGATGTAAACATCACCGCTGGCCAGTGTCAAGTGATTATGTAAGTCACCAGAAACTATCTCAGGTCCAATCTTGTAACTTGCACCCAGGTGTTATACCTTGGTCGGAGATCAAAAGCCAGCAATGTAAAGGGGTGTGTTCTACCTGCCACATAGAAAGACAAACGAAGAGCACTGACAGCTCAGTTAATTGGGTCAGTCCTACAATACCCAATCGCAATTAAGCCAGAGGGTGAGCCTAAATCTTAGATTTGAGAGATATTTGGACCACGGGGCGAAATTCATTAGTATATGGGGCAGATTTGAGAGGAAGACACTGTAGTCATAAGAATTATACTCAGAGAAATGCTTAATTGAGAAATTGGCCGGAGACGTAGGACAAAGAATTGTAAACAAAGAAAGAAGATTCGGAAGGTAGATATTTCAAAACATTACAGTGTCATAATTGTAAGTATTGGTATTATGTTTGCTAAATTACTAGGATTGTTTTAGTTTGTAGAATTACTTTGTAGTGTTTCATTTATGAGCTTATTTGAGACATGAATTTGAGTTACATAGAGAATTATTTAGATTGCTAGAGGGAATTAGGGGAGATGAAGAAGAATCAGGAGATGAGTAAAACTCAAGGCGAAAACTCTCACACTAAAAATCATATGATGAGATAGGCTCAAAGGGTCAAACGAAAGATGTGCATTTGAGAAATCTGAGTGATTGACTATTATTTGTTAATTAAATTATTGTTATTAAATTTCATCCTTTGTATCTTTTATCATTTTAACGGTCAGCATTGCTGATTGGGGGCTTAGAGCTATACACCAAAACATTCACTAACATAACTTCTGAACCATAACCGAGCATGGGTGGGTCTTCTACCAAAATCTAAATAAATATTGGAAGCACCCCACCCCAATTCCTTACAACCAAAACCATACAGAGGGGAATAACAAACACTTAACACAATTTTGCTATATACAATAACAGTCTTGTGAGAAAAATGGTAATGTCAATGACGATATACAAGACCTTCAAAAATTATATTTGGTGTAAGACATGCTATTAGGACTGCAGTGCAAGTTTTAAGTAACAGTAAACTGATTTGATCTCAGTAATTGTGTTATGCTGGATAATTCATTCACCAACATAAATTTTCTTTATGTTTCTGATGAGGGTCTATGTTGATTTGCAGTTGGACCCAACCAATAAATGAACATTTATGGCAATTTGGAAATTTGGACCCAACCAATAAATGAACATATATGGCAATTTGGACCCAACCAATAAATGAACATATATGGCAATTTGGACCCAACCAATAAATGAACATATATGGCAATTTGGACCCAACCTGTAAAAGAACATATATGGCAATTTGGACCCAACCTGTAAATGAACATATATGGTAATTTGGATCCAACCTGTAAATGAACATATATGGTAATTTGGACCAAACCTATAAATAATTATAAAGGGTGATTCATTTTCTCCTATGGTCTGACAAAACAAAAGGATGATCATTACTATTAAAGTGCCTATATGACAAAGCAAAATTGTTGACAAATGGGCATGAATTTATATCCCCTGCAAAAACTCCTCTGGACCTTACACTGTGCACCCTAAATTGCCACCGAATATTAATACCATGCCTACTAAAAAAACTACCTATTTACATATAGTATCATTATCACATTAGTGGAGCTTAATTGCTTCACAATTATTCTACCCAAATTAGTATCATATTATCCTGTGAGAAAGTTCTCAGATGAGAAATATGTTTATTTTGAAAAGTCATTATTAGCTGCAGAGATTTGTCATTATTAGCCAGACTACCTGCTGTTTGTGCACAAGGTAGGACTCTGACTCTATTGTTCATTGGTTTTGTGGGGTTATATGACCCTATGGTTCATTGGCTTTGTTGGATTATATGACCCTATGGTTAATTAGTATTGTGGGGTTTTATGACCCTATGGTTCGATGGTTTTGTGGGGTTATATGAACCTTTGGTTCATTGGTTTTGTGGGGTTATATGATCCTATTGTTCATTGGTTTAATGGGATTATATGACCCTACAGTTAATTGGTATTGTGGGGTTATATGACCTTATGATTCGTTGGTTTTGTGGGGTTATATGACCCTATGTTCAATGGTTTTGTGGGGTTATATGACCCTATTGTTCATTGGTATTGTGGGGTTCTATGACCCAATTGTTCATTGGTATTGTGGGGTTATATGACACTATGGTTCATTTGTTTTGTGGGGTTTTATGCCATTTCTCCGTGCATTACAGGCTACACATTGTAAAAAGCATATCTGGTAAAGGAAAAACCCAGGAAGACCCACAAATTCAAGGGAAATAACTGGTGATCATTCTCACGTATCTATTCTGATCCAGCTGAGACTTGCAATCACATGTATTGAGGTAAAATATGAGTGATCTAAAAAGGCAAGCAATGTAGACCATAGTCTGTCTCAGCAAGGCAACCAATTTTTTTCTGCAAGATTAACCAAATTTCAGTAAGGTGTTACAAAATATCAATAACTGCTATTATAAAGCTGGAAAACATAATTAAAAGATAGATGCAGCGACGATAACATTGTGTTCAACAGAAAAGTTTGTAAAGTACATGTAGACCTTATTTACCACTAGTACAGTTGCACAAAATTTAGTTCCAAAACTAAAACTAAATTAAAAAATTAAACTCAATGGTTTGTTGCTATCTCTCATCTTGATGCAATTTTTAGAAATTCTTTTCCCATGATGACGACAATCATATATTTTCAACCAATAAATGTGCTCAAATTGGCATGTGATGTCTAATAAAAGTAACAATGTCCTTTCCATTGTTTATTCACAAGAATCTGAATATTCCTTTTTATTCTTCTGTGTCGATTAAGACTTTTTTAGAGGCTTATTTTCCCTTTTGTCTTAAAGATGCATTACTTTTTTAAAAAATTCTATAATCAACAATCTGATCATGAAGATGCCTTGCATGAAAAAACAGGTGCAGTTTAAAGTGTCTGGAGTACTGCTGTAAAGTTAATTTGGTTCCCTAATGTCAGTAATTCTAATATAAAATCAAAATATAACACAGATGAACCAATTATCCAGATTTTCAGTAACGATCATTTTTCAGTAGTGTTTGTATGATGTAAGTCAGTGATTTTAGGGTAATTTTTGTAAGACTTATGGCAAAATCTTAAGAGTTGGCATGTCTGCACTTGGTCCCCCAGTCCCTCACCCATCCCCAACCACTTATATGGACATTTGCGGAATTTATGGTTTTGCAATCAAAAGAAAAACACTTCGTTCTATGTGCAGCTTTTATTATTTCTTTTCTTTTAAAAACCACCTGTGATGGTTGTTGGTGATGTTACCAGGGATTATGATATTGCCACTTTTTATGATATTATCATAGTCATACCATAATGATACAAGCCTGGTCATGGTTTCAGCTCGCATAAAATACATAATGATGGAGATGTATGAAAAGATCACTATGGGGTGTTACTTATATACTGTGACAGAAGTTTGCTTTTTTATGACTGATTATCCTTTATTCAAAGGGCTTGTGTTAAATGAGATGACTTTAATTTAAACACGGAAGAACTGATCAAATGTATGATGTTAAACTACATAAGATTCAAGTACAATCTGGCAAGACTTCTGCATTCAGTTACCAAATTAGATTAAGCCTGTTCTCAGAAACAGAAAAGTACAGAGAAGCATATTTACCTGTCATGATAACCTCATCTCCATCTTGCAGAAACTTGCGAGTAATACCATTGCCTAGATCTAGTGGCTTTGTTCCCTTCCAGCTCAGCTCCAACATGCTGCCATATGAGTCTTCAGTCTGTCAATACATTTTTCATAATGAATTTTAATTTGAAAATGCAAGAATCAATTGTTGGTAAATCTTCAATTAAGTCTAAATTCTAAATGTACAATTTTATATTATAAGCAATATTTCATTAAAAAAAAAACAAAGTCGCTGATATTTTTCATTCAGACTCAAATAAGTATCTTTCTCAAACCAGAAAGACATCAGAGTATTTTTAAAAAGAGTGATTCCTTCTACATATAAATTAAATACTAATACTGAATATATTGCTAGACATAAGCAAATCAAATTTCTTAATGCTAGGTTATTTATAACATACATTGTTCTGATATAATCACAGTTTAGGCAAGTAAATGAAATTCACATTCTATTATTTTTAAATGGTTCTTTTTCTGCACAAAACCTGAATGTCCAATCAAGGTTTTCCTTCCATCTTTCAATTATTAGTATATAGTTTACACAACTTAACTGCACTAATTGATTTTTGGAACTTGAAGGTGTTTTGCTTGAGAAGTAATTCTTACACTGCTGTAATGATTTATACTGACTATAGTAATGACATTTTGATGAATTAATAATATGCTCCACATTTTAAATGCGGTGTTTCTGATCCTCTTACTGAATAACGAAACATATACGCAATCATCACAAACATTTTTTATATCCATAATCTTTGAAGCCAATGTGACTCCACCAAATTCAGCTGTATCATAAAAAAATAATGTAGATATCTATCAGTCAATAATCTCATAATCTTAATCCAATATTTTATACATCTTACCATGTATGAGGTAATGAGAGGAAACCTACAGCATTTACCAATAGCAACCCAATTATCTGCAGAATTAGAAAGACAGATTTCTCTAACAGAATCAAAACTGCACTTCCTCAATATCCTAGGAGTCTTCAAAAGCCCATATTCAAAACCATGATATTGGTTTAATCACCAAGTCAAAAATTTTGAACACATTTCTAACATGATATTGCCCCAACCTTGTTTGAAAATTAAATGTCATATTTTTGGGCGTGTGTAGATAACATTTCTTCTGCCATAGACAATTTCAGCTTTGGTATTGTGGGGTTATATGACCTTATGATTCATTGGTTATAATCTCAATATATTTATAGTAAGGCACTACTTTTATGTGTTTTTCTTTACTCCCTACCCCCCATTATTAAAGATCAGTATATTTTTACTTGCTGGGGTTTCCTTCCATACCAGTTCAATTGCAAAATCTTCCTATAATATCTAGTTGTTGTTGCAGTAATTTAACTGAATCAGAGCAGTTTGCCATATCATCTGCACACATTAAAGCAATGCATTGATAAATATGCTTCTACAACATTTACTTATTAACTCTTTAGATCAGGATATCTATAGAAATTATGTTTGTGTGTGTGTGTGTGTGTGTGTGTGTGTGTGTGTGCATTTTGGACTTTTAATGTAGCTTTAACAAATTTTCAGTCATATTGCTATATCTGCAGTGTGACAGTTTATTGTGATGTCAAGCATTGGGGCATCATGCCACAGACACGTAGTATGATGTCCCACCCAGCCACATTATCCTAACACCAGGCCAACCATTCCTAGCAATAACCTCTTAATGCTGAGCACCTAATGAGGCTGCCATCTGTACTATTTTTATAAATCTTTGGTAAAACTCAGCCAGGGTTTGAACCAATAACCTCCCGCATCTGAGGTGGATGCTTTAATTGCTAGGCCACCAGAGCAGTCATAGAAATACTAAATAAAATTGTGCTTATCACACAAATTGGTCTTGACACTTGAGTGCAGTTAAAGTAATGTCACACCAGTAGACATTCTAACAAAACTTTAATATCACTAAAATGTTTTACATGAAGATCTGACAGCAACGGCTTATGGACCATGTTCTGGTGGCCTTTGAATCAGCAAACAAAAATGCAGCTTTCAAAAATCTGAAGGTTTATCAAACAGTCATACGCTGATGCTCTTCAGCTATAATAATCAATATCTCAAACATGAAGATATAAGATCTCATCTGCTTGGCTGAGAAAGTTAGTGATTACCTTAATAATATAGAACATGAACCCTAAGTTGTCACTGTCAGATCTTCATGAAGAACAGTGGAGATCTGATGGTAATCTGACTGAACTCTTATTGGACGCATAATTTTGTTTAAAAAATATATTACCATGGAGATTTGTAAGTACAATTCAACCTATTTTCCAAAATCAACTTTTTCAAAAACCTTCTAAAAATCAGCAAAATGGCAATAAAATCTTTTCATACTTTTGGATACATACTTCTGCAGAGAATTGCAAACAAAACACATTATTAATAATGCTATATTTCTTTCAAAAATCCTGCTTCAGCCTCATTCATGAAGATATATTTTCTTTTGCCCAATAGCAACTTGGTTTTATAAAAACCTCGCATAGTGTATTTATTCCAGATATACCTTGACAATTACTGGGGTCATCTCTGTTCAAACTCTTGTATATTGGACCAATAATGCTTTTAGCCCACTCTTTGATAAAGTTATTTGAAGTACTTTATTAAAAAGATAGTTTAAGAATGGTACAGAACTCTTACTTGTCAAATGAAAACAGATAACTGGAATCATATCCTGGAGATTTTATTTTTCATTGATTTAGGACATCTTGGTCAGTTATTATATTGTTCAAGATATTGTCATATTTAGTCAGGATTGTCACTGTTCAGGTATAGGACAGCAGTCATTATAGCTGAATTATTATGCATAAATTTTTCATCTTGTAGTTCTTTAAAACAATTATACCAAACATTTTCGAGGCAATTTCTATATGCCTTTTTCAGAGACTGATAATGACATTTGAATATCCATCATCCAGGATTTACATGTGAAGATGATTCTGTTTGATATGGTGCACTCCAAATAATCAGTTTCAATCAATTAGGATTCACATTATGGAGGAGGACATGGTCAATGGCATATTACTCTATATAAGATCAACAAATTGTTTATAGCCAATATTTATAACTCACCTCCCCACTGATTGTCCCTGATGCCATCAAGTCTCCAGGGTTAATGTTACACCCTGTTATAGTGTGGTGGGCAAGCTGCTGTTTCATAGTCCAGTACATATACTAAAACAGAAGAAGAAAAAAAAGCCCCAAAGACATGTCAGCTCTAAACATTAAATAATGTATGAAAAAGAAAATTTAAACAAAGAAAAACATTTACTGTGTGTAAAACTGATTTTTTAAAATAAATTATTGCTACATTATTGTACTTAAATATTAATAATGTTAAGAAGTGACTTCATTTGAACTAAACTCTCCCTATTTATGCCAACATATTTTCTAAATAAATAAAATTCTAAATTTATCGGATATGGTCAAGATCTTTGATTGTTGATCTGATGAGAGTTCATGTGGGCTCATCATGGCTAATTTAAGCCTATTATCATTATTATTATCATTATTGTTATTATTATCATTATTATTATTAATATCATTATTATTATTATTATCATTATTATTATTATCATTATTATTACTACTACCACCACCACCTGTGAATCTCCCATTGGTTAATAAATGTTGCACATTAGAAATAAACCTGTTGGAAGAGAACACATTTTGTCTGCCTCATCAATGTATAGAGAGAGTCCTGTGGTAGAACACCACATTTCAACTTTTTAAAACGACTGTTACATATGGACAAATATGAAAGGGATATTATAGGAAATATTCAACCTTGAAAACAATTCTCCCCCAAACAAGCCCTCTGAGGTTACTCATCCTCCAACCTGACAACACATGATGCATGTCCGACACAGGAGCAAACTATTTACTCACCAGACTTATATGGCTATTTGAATTCTCAATATTATAACCAAAACCAGCAACAAAGGAAAATAAATTAAGATAAAAATAAAATCTCAGTTCAAAACTTTAAACAAGTTTGGATGTGGCAGCGCAAATCAAAACTGAAGTAAATGCTGAAGTGTCTAATAAACAATCCTTGCATTTCAAATAACTGAGCCAAAACTCGAAAATTAGGTCACATATAATTATCTTTGATAAGGTGGCAATACATCTCTTTGGAAGCATGCATATATCAAATTGTCTCAACAAAGAGAAAGATGTCAGGAACATACAGTTTAAACTGAAATAAGCATCTGCCTTTCATATTACTAGTTGTTAAAGTGTTTTACAGCTCAGGAACACAAGCAGATTATTTATTGCCAAAAAGCATTTGGAGCCCCTTGCCCTACGGTACTCCTTGATAACCAAATCTTGCTGATTTGATGGTAGGATCTGAACCAGTGCTCCCCTATTTGTGAGTCAGCATGGTAACCACTGAGACACATTTGTTCTTGACAGGTCAAAGTGACCTATTTATGGTGCAAGAAGCATAATTCTCTTTTCGTTTTCATAACAATACACATACTAGGTGAAATGGAACTGAATGTAAGATTCCATGATTGTATCAGTGATGGCAACAATAAGAATACAAAAACATGGTAATAAACTATTTTTTTCCCCAAGAAAAAAAAATTTGAGTAAGAAAAAGAAACCAAGATTTGGAGAAAACTATAACAGAAACTTAAAACCACATTTCTGGAACAGCACCACCTATCAGTGAGCTGAAAATAACCATGTGTAAAATACCTTGAAATTGCTGCGGCAGATTGTCTGTGGTTGTTGAAGGCCATCATCTGCAAAGTAGAAAATCATCTATAAATTTAAAATGGAAATTGAGACAAAATGCCTGTATTAAGTTTCAATACATGAAATATTTTAAATATTAGGGACCATCCATATATGATGTCACACAGAGCACACACTGAGGCAGGGAGGGGTTCTACTTGTGTGAAAATGAGCATGTGTGTGTGCATTAGGTAAAAATTGAAAAATGTGATTTCATATAAACAAGACTAGTGCCTCCACTAATAGAAAAAGAACACTGAAAAATACATTTTGATGAGATGTCTACAACTTTATTCCTTGGATTTTAAGTTTATATGCTATTCATGATTTTATTAGATGATTCCACCTTAATTGACAATATATGTTATATATTTTAAATAATTCAGAAAACAGTGCTGTACTGGAGTGTTTACTTATATACGATTTCAAACCAATTTTATTCTTGAAAATTTTTGTGTCACAGAGGTCAAAGTTTTGCGATGTCATATATAGGGGATTTGAGTTGAGTTTTTGTGACAAAATGTAATAACGGGCTAGAGGTGGGTAACAAATTGTTAAAACTACAGCAACTTGCATGAAATTATATCAAATTTGCCTTAATAAAATTAGTAGAGCAATATATCAGCATCATTGGTGCTCCATTTTTTTATACCCAGTCAACAAGATCTAAAAATCTGAATCGGAACATAAAAATAAAAATACCTTACTCACTGAAAGTCATTTTTGTTTGAAGCATGCTTCATAAGGTATTTTTTCCTGCCATATGCCACACTGCCGTCCTTTATAAAAACGATTCTTTTTAATTTTGATACCTTTCTAATTTTGAAATACAGTACACGTTTCCTTTAGGGTATAATCCTCATTTGTTGCACTGCTCTGGTGGTCTAGTAGTTACAGCATCTGACTCGGATGCAGGAGTTAGCTTGTTTGAACCCTGGCCTAGTCATACCAAAGACTTATAAAAATGGTATCAAAAAACCCTCTTGCTAGGCACTCAGGTTATTGTTAGAACTGCTCAGCCTGGTGTCTGAATGATAAGACTGGTGTGACATGATGCTACATCTGTGACATGATGCCCCAGTGCTAGACATCACTATAATCTGCCACTGCAGACATCATTAAAATTGTTAAAGCTACGTTAAAAATCCAAATCTCAAACACACACTCATTAGTTGCCTTTCAAGATTTTTGTAAAACTTGCAAAGATTTATCAGAGCACCTAGTGGACTTGATTTCTGATTGGTCAATATTCAACTGCATTATGTCAAGCACACAGAAGAGATCATCCTTCATAATTTTTGGACAAAAATGGGAACAATTCCATTAAGATCAAAATGACTCTATTATTATAACAGGGAAGAAAGGTTTAAATTAATTTTACAAATCTACATTACACTGAAATGTTTCTTTATCTCTGTGAAGCTTTTTTGATTAAAACATGATTTAGGCTTTGTTGCACACACCCTGTAATAGGTATCTTTACAAATGACTCACAGTGATACACAAATGGAATGCAAATACAAATTGCATGGAAAATAGAATACAAATGGAATGCCATATTAATGCAAACAAAATGGATGTATTTTGAAGTAAAGGATTGAAAAATGCATTTTAGGAATGAATCTGAAAATCGACTAATTTCAAGCTGCCACTAAAATTTCAACATCAAAATTAAATTTGTATGATTTTTATGCATTTGATTCTTTACATGGCCCAATCCCCCCAATAATGTCTCACCCTCACAAATCAAAAGTTTACTACAGTTGAGGCGGACATAAGTGGTCGTATCCAAACAATTTTTATTTGAATGCAATAGAAAATGAAATTTTGCTGGAAAAGTTTCAAAACTATACTTTCACATTAATCACAATTGCAGTTAGTTTAATTTATCATTTGAAGCATTTGCTTATTTCAGTAAGCACACATTTAATAAGACAAGGTGAAAAAGTTATCTCTGTTTGACATTCATAACCTGAAAACCAGCTCTAGTAAATTAATTTCCATCTCATGCCAAATGAGAGAATAGGAAAGGAGACAACGAAAGAATAGAACTGGTAAATGCAAGTTATACACTAAATTCTGATACCACTTCAGTAAAACAATAATATGATGAAGGGAATACACATTGGTAATATTAATTGTTTCTGGGTAAACATGTTGTAGATGTGGATGAGAAATAAACGAAATAAATTTGGTGAAAAATCCTAGCTCTGATGTGAATGGGAATAACAAAATGGCATTATGTCCTTGGTTGAATCCAGAACTGTGAATGCAATCGGAACAAAGCATCTTTATTTTTAAATGGCGGGAAAAAAGCTGATCTTGTACGTAACACTGCCTAATTAGATCCACATTTAATATATACTTACACTTCAAAGCTACCTCCAGACGTATATCAAAGCTGAAAGGATCTTCATGGAAAAGGTAAGGAAATGGCTTGGGGTTTTGCTCTGCATTGGGTACTTTAAATGGCTGCAATGCATCCATGGTAACAACCCAGGGTGATATTGTTGTACCTAGGTTCTTACCTAGGAATGGGCCAAGAGGAACATACTCCCACTTTTGTATGTCTCTAGCTGAGAAAAACAAAAGCATAATTAGTCTGAAAATTTGAAAAAGACAATAAGTCTACATACAACATCAAAGGAGAACAAATTTTATCAATTATAGATAGGTTTCCTATGTATCAAGGTTAAATATTTCAAAACCATTAAGGATGTTAATAAATATTCATTAAGAGTTGATGTTCTTTATTAGCAGGTGTTCTTTATTAGATGGGTTCTTTTTAGAGAACATATCCTTTATATACACCCTGAAACTGGCAATTTTACTGGTGAAATTAAAATGGAATGTGGATTTTAATGCAAACGTAATGCACAATGAATGTAAAGAATACACAGTGAATGTAAATAATAATTTTTCACTCCTTACAAGTCATGAAATGGTTATAAAAGCTTCCACTAATGCGATGAAATTGTCAGCTGTAACAGTACATGTACAGTTTTGACTGAACAAAGCAAAATTGGATTTTAAAAACTGCTACTGTATTTTCAACAACTCAGTTTTACATTCATTGCAGTTGCAATTCTATTTTTATTTATAATAGATTCAATGCTACATTGTTAATTCTATGCATTTTCACAATAAAGCATACTTTAATAAGAAAAGATAAAAACATTCCTTGTTCCATCAAATGTTATCAAAAACGAAAAGCCTGATTTCTTGAAAGCACTCCAAACCAAAATGAAAAGAGATACAGTTTTGGTAAACTTAACAGTTTCACAGACTACATGAAGGTGTCTGCTATGACAGCATGCAATGTATTTTTTAACACCGATATTATAACGGCTTAAACTCTAATAAGCTGTGGCAAAGATATGCATCCTTCTGTGCATGCCACATACTTAAACATTTATCTCTATTATATACTTCTCTTACACAACTGTAACACATGCACTACTCCTAATGACTATGTATTTGCTTATTGATCGAGTCCAACAGCAAGCAAAAAGATTTATTGATGCTTAATAAGCCAGCATATCCAGGTGTATGCATTTGGTTAGGACTAATCAGCAGAACAAAACACATAGACCATGATTTGGTAAATGTATAAAACACTTCTAGATTAGGGACTATGTTCATTTCAGTTGGATTCAACTTGCAAGCAGGTATATACAGTAAACTAAGAATTATCCTTGTCTTTTAGAAATGATGATAAAAACTGTTGTTAAACTCTCAAGGGATCACCTGAAAAGATTTATTCTTACTCTGTACTGCACAATATTGTATGAAATTAGCATTCATATATTTAATGTCTTTTTGATGAAACTAAAAGAATTTGATATTTAAAAAATCCACAACTTTGCCATGACTTCTTTATGACAAATTTCTAGTTTCTTTCATGACTAAATTTTTAATGTTTTGATGAAAAGGCTCAAAAGTTGAATATGTAAACAGAAAATAATTACAGCACTATTGAACATGATAGGAAAGATAATTACATAATCATCTTTTTTGTCAAGATGGCCTCCTTCACTCTTTACAGCCATTCAATCCAACCAATTTGAAAAAGATGGACAATCATAGAAAAGGAAGATTTTCAACTTTAAGGTCATTTTCCATGACTTTTCCATTCCATAACAAACATATTGTCATTTTCCATGGCTTTTCCACTGCTTTTTATGACAAACATATTGCCACTTTCCATGACTTTTCCATTACTTTTTAGGACAAACATATTTCCATTTTCCATGATTTTCCCATTACTTTTTATGACAAACATTGCCATTTTCCATGACTTTCCCAATACTTTTTATGACATAGTGCCATTTTCCATGATTTTCCCATTGTTTTTTTTCTGATAAGCATATAGCCATTTTCCATGACTTTTCCATTACTTTTTATGACAAACATATTGCTATTTTCCATGACTTTTCCATTACTTTTATGACAAACATATAGTCATTTTCCATGATGTTTCCAATACTTCAATAACAAACATTTTTTTCCATGACCATGGTAATCCTGATGAAAGGGCTGGTCACAGATGATAATCAAAATGTATAATTAGTGTGTATAAAGACACCTAAAGACCTTTTAATTTTGTTTTAAATGATGAACAAAAATAATCAATCATTATCTAACAACAACCAATATTTAAATAGTCATTTATTTGAACAGTCAATTAGAATAGTCCTTTAATTACAAAGAACCATTCTGAAACTAGCTTTCAATATTTTAAGAACTTACCACTCCAGTCATTCATAAGTACCATCCCAAAGATGTAGTCCTCAGTTTTATCTATTGGAATCGGCTCCCCCAGTTTGGTAGCAGGTCCAGTGAAGAAAGCCATCTCTAACTCAAAGTCAAACAGCTTGCATGTTGTGAACACTGGTGGCTGACCTTAAATAATCATCTATGATTCTATAATCAGTGTACATACAAGCAAAACAGTCTTATTCTTATATGAATAGTAAATACAATTCAATAATTAACATTTTGAAAAACTGTAATAATAAAAGCAAATAAATGTACATTCTCATCATGCTTATATGAAAGGTACAATAAAAAAAAAAGAAATGAAGCTGTCAGCAGACAGCAAAACTTACCTGTATGTTTGTATAGACAGCAAAACTTACCTGTATGTTTGTATAGACAGCAAAACTCACCTGTATGTTTGTTTAGACAGCAAAACTCACCTGTATGTTTGCTTAGCCTGAAGCTTTTTATTTGTCAATACACAGATGATAAATATGTTACAATGTACACAAAATTAATCACATACACATACATAAAGGTGTAAAAATAAAAAAATACAGAGATTAAAGCCTGAAGATAGATCACAGTGACCTACTTTTTAGAACAGTTGAGTTGTTCTCTTTAAGATGCTTCCACATACCAGTTTTTAAGTGTAGGGGAAACGTGGTACATAATATCGAGCGCATAATCATCATTCATTCCCAAAATGGAAAATGTGAGATCCAACTTCCCTTACATGGTCAAAAAGTGTGGACATTTAAAAAAAAAATCAGCAAATATCTGCATCTTATTCAAGAAACTCAAATGTATATCGTTTTCATAGTCACTGGGATGATGAATTTATTTTCTGCAATAAATATTAAAGTTTTCAGCATTATATACCTCTTGCAGACTCAGACTGCAAGTTTCCTCTGGTATCCTCTGAAAAAAGCCCCATCCATTGTTGGAAACATGATTGTTTTAGTTTAGCAAATCCACAACCGAGTGAACCGCTTTGGTGGCCTAATGGTTAGAGCACCCACCTCGGATGCAGGAGGATGTGGGTTTGATCCTTGGTCAAGTCATACCAAAGACTTGCAAAAATGGTACTAACAGCTGCCTCGCTTGGCGCTTAGTATTAAAGGTTAGTGTTAGGACTGGTCGGCCTGGTGTCAGGATAATGTGACTGGATGGGACATCATGCTACATGTCTGCGGCTTGAAGCCCCAGTGCAACACATCACTATAAACTGCCACACTGCAGACATCGTAGCGATATGACTGATAATTTTTTAAAGCAATGTCAAAAATCAACATCACATCACCACAACCTGCTATCAGCCTGTTTAAAGTTTTCCAACAAAGATTTGAATTCTTCATGCTCGTGAAACACTTCCCCTCAAGAAATTGTTTTGGACATTTGAGTCTACATTTATCCTCCCAAATACACTACTCTGAGATAAATGCAGCAGTGATTTTGCTGAAGATGTCATCTGTTGTCCTCTACATATTCTCTCAATGATCATGTGCTCCTGATTTGAACCCGTTATTCAGCTCATTAAGGCATATCTGTCTTAACATTTGCTCAAGGCAAAAAGCTGTGAAGTAAACCTAATGCACATTTTTTTCTTATCTATGTGCGAGTAGTCTACAACTTTGGTCAAGGAACTTAAACTAGAGTAAAAGCTATTGTGCATCATGCATTTTCTTTTAATTAAAATGACTTTAGACTTTTTGACGCCTACATTAACACAGACCACAGTTTTTTTCCATGTTCTCCAAATCTTGACCTTAATCACCACTTGGATATGCTTTTTCATCCACAATAAATAATTAAACAATTACCTGCAAAAATTAAAGTTATTATGTGAAAGGAATCTTTTGTTTAGCAAAAGTAACCCTGACTTTTGACTAAAATCAATGGGCTTCTTATTTCTGAAAGTTGGTGAAGGCACATGGTCAAGAACTGAATGCATAGAAACCATTTTCATTTTTCAGCCAGATACCTTAGTCTTGAACCTTTTATACACCAAATCAAATAGGCTTATTCTTTCAGACACCAAATCAAATAGGCCTACTCCTTTCAGACACCAAATCAAATAGGCTTATTCCTTTCAGACACCAAATCAAATAGGCTTATTCCTTGCTCTTGGTGCAAGACGTACGCAAAGTTTTGGCTAGGTCTGTGACATAAAACATTATTGCCATAAATCATTCTTCTTTTTTCAGTCAAACTGACCTTAACTTCTAGGCTCCCCAAATCAAAAGACTTCTTCCTTACTCTAACTGCAAACTATTCACTATGTTTAGCCAGTCTGTGATGTCAACCTAATGCTATTATGGGGAAAATAGTCTTCTCTTTTCAGTTGGTGACATTGACCTTAGGCCTTGTCAGCCAAAATCTATATGGTGTCAAACAAAAGATACTGTGCAGAAACAAAAAAGGTAAGGGATTGGTCTGTGCCAAGAATTGTGAAGCATGGATTTCAGAGAAAACACCTAAAGAACTTCATTTTCATTGTGCAATAGAGAAATTTGGAATGAAGATCTGTATTGGACACCAGATCATCCCGTGTCAAATAAAACAGGTATGCAACAGAAAGATACTCACTTTCATCAGGGCAAGTCTGTCCATTTGGTCTCCTAATAGGTGTACCAGATACCACCACCGATGAAGCACGCCCATGGTAGCCAACAGGAAGGTAAGTCCTAAAATACAACCAAATAAGTATTTGTCATGCATATCATCCGATTCCAACTGCTTTTTAGTCTGCATTGTTTCTTCAGTGTTTTTAATGGCAATGCATAAGTGAAACGAAGGATTTCATATTTTGATATGTAGAATGCAGTTATTCTGGTAGGAAAAATAATTTTAAGTGCATGATATTAATCTGCTACACTGTATTGTTTGTATTCAGGGATTGCTTTTCTTCTGAATACAAGTCCATTAGTTTTCATGAGAATTATGGACAGAGTCATAGTACACTTTCAAGCCACTGACTTCAAGCCCTATGGATTACATTATACAAAAAGCACCAGTTAAGTTTTCTTTCATTTCAATTGCGGTAATACATTACCTGCTATTAGTGTTCTCCTATATGTTTTTATGGTACTAGTGCCTATCCAAGGGGAGATTATTCCCAATTCCATTTAGTAGAAGGAACTCTAGAATAAAGTATATGATTCCAGTCTTATGTGGAAGTCTACTTCCAACAACTGGAATAGTATCCTTCTTTGACATACACTGAGACTGAAAGGACATTAGATAGGAGGGAGAATTAGAAAATAATAACTTAAAAGTATTACATAATTAAAACTAGTTCTGCCTATACCAAGACTACATTAGACTAGCAATAATACAAAGCCTGCTATTACTGAATTGACAAGCAAAGTGGGAGACTGATGGTCTTAGACAATCTGTCAAAGTGAACTGTTGTCGGTATGATCTTCTACTACAAATGGAGGATGGCTTCACTTCCTGGGCTAATACAAATGCATGTTCACTGAAGGCAGCATGATGAGAAAGTGTAATGTGATTGCATGAAGATGGCTATTATGATATCCAATAGCCCTAACCCAAGGGCATTGATTCTCATAAATGAGATCTCCCTCTCAGTGACACATTGATTACTCCTATAACAATTTGAAAAATGCACCATGAAACATGAAAAGGTGGCTGCAGAAAGGGAAATTTCCTGAGATCATTGGCCAACGTCAAAGAGATTGCTAAATAACACTCACTGGTGTCACAGCTGTGGCATGATTCAGTGAAGAGTCTAAAGGATTATTCTGAAAGGTGTGCAGGCATAGAAAACAAAGTTAATGCCACCTTAAACTTGTACTGAAGGTGTCCATGCCCCTCTGGTCTGGTCTGGCATGGAAAGATGTAACGTGAGAGTTTGTTGTCTGGCATTCCAATGGACAAATCTACTGCTGATCATTCTGCTTCTGGCTGCCATAGTGCCCTTTCCATGATGACAGCTTCTATCTTAAGCATGATGTCTGGCAATAATATACATCTTGCCCAGAACTTGGAGAGAATTTCCTCTAAATCTATCTAACAGAGGTGGTTTTAAACTTCTGAGCAGAACAAAGTCAAATGGCTTTCCCTAGATGTCTGATATACACTGCAGCTGACAGCAAAGTTGCATTAGGAAAAGAAAAAAGGTAACATAGCTGACTCATCACTCCTTTATATGTTGAACTGAAACATCACAAAAGGAACAATATTAATCTGATCCTATGACAAGTCAAGACATGTAGCCTTTTCCTGAAAGGATTGAATGGAAACACTGAGAATGGGGGCTTAATGAACAGATCCCTTCCACCAGACTGGTCGTCAAAAACTGGTACCTGGTTTCAAAACCAGTGTCCAACATCCATGGTCCATTACTCTGTGCTTGTCTTATCATTGGTGAGAACAGAAGATTGTTACCTGACACACCACCTGGTGATTGGCACCTGGTGGTCTATTACCATGACATGGTTTTGAGGGGAAATGAAATGGGTCCCTTTTTTGGTCCCACAGGTTGCTACTAAGTCTAAGAGGCACATTTCTGAATACGCACCTCTGGTATTTCATAAACAATGAGTGGATAGGAATGTGGAGATAAACTTCTTGCATGTCTAGACTGACTGCATGGAATTCCTCCTGAAGATGTCTCTGTCTCTGTTCTAAACCATGCCACCAAAAAATGAACTTACCATAATAGCTTAGACCTATATTCAGACAAAATCGGCCATCATATGGCCTTAGAGGATAATAAGAATCTTAAGTAAAATACTGGTGAGTGTCTGCATGGAACAATCTCTACCACCCTCTGTGTCAGAAAATTATTTCTAACAGCAGAATATTCACTGAATGGGTCTTTTGAACATCAGAAGGTGTGAGAACTTTTGACAACTGGGACGGATGCTGAATATGATCTGAACACCCTCATAAAAGATTTCCAAAAACCATGTTTATCACTAGTGCAGTCTCTACCATTCCTTGGAAATGTACTAGAGTCTTATCCTAACAGTCTTTAACAAATATTGCTCTCTTGTGTAAATGAAAGCAGATTTTAAAAAGTAGTGAACTGTATACTGAAAGTCTGAAACTTTAAATTCAGACCCAGTTTGTTGCATGTGCAAAGTGCACAATACACACAGGTGCTGCCAGCAAATAATATGTGCCAACCCATCTGAAAAAAGTTTGGAAAGGTGCCAAACATTCATTGCACACACAAGAAAAACACTACATGCCAGGCCTGTTTAAATTTTTACATTTTCTATTAGTCTCAACAAAATATTAGTGTTCCCAGTTTCAAGGTTATCTCGCACACCCCAAACTGGACTGGTTGGATAGGATACAAGTTTTGAAGCTTGTTTGCCCAACTGCAACTATGAAACTAACCTAATTAAGAAAAACTCAATTTAATTCAGATGAGAAAATTCTTTTCCAGCATTATTTTGAAAACATATGTTACAAAAGAAACACTCTCTCTTAAATAAGTTGCATCTGTCAATGTAACTTTGTGCAACTTAAAAAGGACCAAAATTAGCAAACAGCTTACAAAAGCAACCATAAATGAATCATATTTATGACCAGTAGACACTATAAAAGGATTAGGAGAAACAATGAAGGTCTAATTTAGCGTGATCTCTAATACTGTTACATATAAATGAAACACAAACATTCAAAAAATCCTGAATTTATTTGGGTGTGTCTCTTAAATTAAGTCTTATGATCTGAGAATCTGTAGGCTCGGCACCCAGAAAATAGCAGGCTGTATGTATTTTGGATTCATGACCGCAATTAAATCTTGAAGTGTAGAAAAGCATTGAGCTATTATTTTTATTCTTATAAAATGCAAATATATATATTTTCTAAAAATCTTAAATAATGTGTGACTAATAATATCTAATATATGAAGTGCCATAAAATAATGCAACTTCAACATAAAAATGAGAAATAATATAACAAAAACAAAAATAATAAAACTATTTAAGGTATAAGTGTTGCCCACAAACCTGTGATTGTCAGCTCAATGCTACAAATTCATTCCCATACTTATTTACTTATGAATATTTTGTTCCGTTTTAATTTTTTCACATTTTCTTCAACTTAAAATCAGAGATTATTATTTTCTACCCCAAAATGTTTTAATTATTTTGATAACTGACAAGCCATTTTACTGCAATACAAGTCCTCTGTATTTTAAATTTAATTTTAAAGTTTAAAATGTTTTACAGATGGAAGAACTCTTTTAATAACAAGAAATCTTAACTGGCCCGATTATTGTATACCGTCATTGCTTTAATATGCATATATTTTAAGCCTCAACAGGTAAGCCATTCAGATGCAAGACTACCTTTAATGTGTCCATATATCATTATTATTAACCCATCCAAGATCTTTATCACATGAGCCCATATTCATGTCTAATCACAATAACATCATAAATATTGTGTTCAAATTTTTTTCCAAATTGGATCAGGTGAGCATGTTATAGGTGATCAATCCTGTTCTCAAATCTTTCCCTGAAAATGGTCAACACCAGGTCTGCCTCTTTAAAAGCCCGTTTCCTAACATCTTTTTCTGGTCATAAAAGAAAAAGCTGGAAGAAAGCAGCTTTAATCTAAAATTGTTCTGTGGTGATTGTTCAGGATGAAAGACATGGACAGAAAAGGTTATCATTCTGCAAGCTGCACATTTATGGATGTCACTACTGCACTGACATGTGTGTCTAGCTGTTTTGTTTAGCACATTCACTAAAGTCTGCACCCAAGTGTGACCAGCAAGGTTAACGAAGGAGGAGTATAGGCTGTATTCAGACTGCTGAAAAGATGCCACTGAAACCACGCCTTGCATGAAATTTATATTTAGACAATTATTTTAACTGAAACAAACTCATACATGGATATTAACTGAAACTCATACATGGATATTAATTGAAACTTGTACAATGATATTAACTCAAACTTGTACATAGATATTAACTATATCTTGCACTCAATGTATACATTGCATCTAGTGTTAAACTGATACAGTCCTTGTACAGTGTAAACTATCCCAGGGGATCACAAGGTTCCACACCTCAAGCATGTTTGTGAGTAGACCATTTTATTATTTCTAAGTAAATATAGATCTTCCAAAAACAATTTTCAAATCAACTGATGAATGACAAATAATCCCTATACAAAGATACAGCTATGCTGATAAAATGTTTTGTTCTTAATGCACTCTGACATTTGGGAGGGCAAGAATAATGTTTGGTTATAACAGCAAACCCCTCTCCCTCTACCACTTATTAAAAATGGATCTGTTCCATCATTGTGTAGCCTATCCCAGGAGTATGGTGTTCATGATCTTCTTTCTTACACTGCATTTATATTAAACATTTTGAAGAAAAAAAGGATTACATTGAATTTTAAAAAATACAGTGTCATTTCCATAATAAGCGATTAAATGTTCATATATATTGGAGTTAATTCACCCAAAAGGAAGAACAATCACAAAAGCTGTTTTGGCGTAATCATTGTCAGATGGTAATTCATAATGTTTCCAGACTCATATGCATTATATAACCAGTATTGTGCTGAAATGACATTAAACCATACAATGCATTCATTTATGAAACCAAAATAAACTTACCAGTTTGGCATTAAAGCATTTTCTTTTCCTCTGAACATGCATCCAACATTATATGCATGATTTTTGGATGAGTAAAAATCTGTATAGTCGCCTGAAGAAGAAAAACATTATTTTCATCCATATGCTTTTCTTAAAACTGTTAGGGCTATTGTATACTCTCTGGCTATCTACCCACTGTATATCTACTATCACATAATCTTTGGTGGAAATTCATTAAACTTTATAATTGTTTTACTATAAGTGGGTGGAGCTAACTATTTGCAAGAGGAATGTTAAGACTGGTTCCACCCTTGAGATTTAGGAAGGTGCTCAAAGAAGAAATGTACAAAACTTTCAAACACCTTGACATTGTCAAATGTTTTCAACTTCATATTTTCAGTCATACCCAGGCTAGTCTTCTAAAGGAGTTGAACCCATCCAAGAAGAGTATTTTTTTAATGATACTTTTACAAATGGTGACAGAGCAACATATATGTCAAATTGTTTCTTACCCATCCTCCTCAGCAGTGTTTCCCTTTACGCACAGTTGTACGTCAGGGATGCACACTGGAGAAAATTGACGCACAGAATTGTTTGCTGTACATTTTTTTGACGAACAGGATTTGCAAAATATAATCAGGATTTATTTAATATCCAATGCGTTGCAGTAGAGATGGCATTGTGAATACATCTACCGGTTTCCTGTTTCGTATGCTCTGTGTTGCACACTGTCATTAGGCAATATTATGACAGAGTAGCTTCTCCTGATCTCGCCAGCTCTCATGCGATTTTATCGAGTTGATCAAGATGTCCAGATGTTTAAACTCAATTCTTATTGCACTAAAATGTGATCTCGAGATGAAAAAAGCGTGCACTAAGAATCACTAGCAAAGAAAGTGAAAAAGCAAAACAAGAAAGAGTAAATGTGGATCCGACTAATAAAAAAAAACATAAAAGGTTTTCTTGACTAGAATACGGCACATCCAAGGCATTGTTATTAATGGTGTGACTTCGTGATTGTGTGAATAATCCTTATGTGACATCGTTTGAGAATTTTTAAAATCTGCTCTTGATCACCACAAGATATCTTTTGAACACACTATTACCTAAAACATTCTTTGAGAACAAAGAAATAAGTCAAATTGCAGAGACAAATCCATTATTTGGATTACAAATTCAGGGGTTCGTTGCAGAGTTTTCTAACTGCTGCAACGAAAGAAAGATCTTAGAGAGAGAGAATTGCAATATCCTATTCCAGTATAAACAAGATGAAAATTTGTCGGTACATTTTTTTACCCCCACATTTTTTATTTGATCCCCAGTTCTGACACCAAGGTTTTTTTTTGACCCTCAGTTTTACACTCCTGAGGGATCCACTACTCCTCAGTTACTTAAAATCAGGTCAAGACCCCAAATGGGTCTCTCCAGTCACTGTATTCAGAACCAAGCCAACCCAACTAAGTCTCTCCAGTCACTGTATTCAGAACCAGGCTAAGACCAAAATGGGAAAATCCAGTCAGTGTATTCGGATGCAGGACAAGACCCCCATGTGAGTGAGCTTGATGTTCATTGCTTATATACACTAGCCTAAATACATGATAATATTTTGTGGTAACTACAAAATACCTGATAATATTTTGCAATAACTGAAGTTAGTGAAGCTGAGAACATGCTCAATAAACTGTTTTTTAATAAACTCCTGGACTGGTCCACCAGTAATAGTATGGTCATTAACATAGATTTTAAACTAGAGTATAATTACTGGTAACTTTTCCAGATAGTTTGAAACATGTGAAAAGTCCACCGGTCTTAAAAAAAAGAAGAATCCAGGTAACTACACAATAGTTCAATATATATTGTCACCATTCTTTGAAAAGCAAGTTGTTAAAACAGGTTTATGAATTTGTAAGACTTACTTTCTATATCATAAGGTACAGGTTTTATAATGTTCTCCATGCCCTAGGGCAAAAGAATAGCATTTAGGTAACCGATTGCCCAATTTGTAAATTTTCATCCAACAATTTAGGAACTCATGTCAAGGATAGATGAACGAGCAGATAAATTAAAGGAGGGTATCCCATTTCTAAAACTTGAAAATGATCACAGGAATACATGCCATTTCTGATTAAACTTAAGATTATTTCGTCTCCCAAAAAAATGTTTAATATGGGATCATGTTTGAGGTTTGTGATTGCTAATCAATACTCTGTGGCTCTTTCCAAACTCTTTTATTTTTCAACTTTTACATTACACCCAAATCAAAACCACCAAGAGTAACTGTTGCATACCATATGTATATGCTTACAAGTCCAACTGCAAACTGCACAGATCCTGATCTGCCAGCACATAATTTGCCAGCAGATAACATTCTGTGCAGTTTTTCTGGAGTAATCAGAAGAACAAAACAGAATGGACCCTGATCTAAAACTGTGTTATACTACAGCAGATTAGGAGCTTTACAGCTTACAAGCAAGTGTACAGCAATAAGTAAAAACTGCTCAAGTTTGTACCAAAAACTCTTAGGGACACAAGCTTACAATCAAGGAAATAAACATTTACTGTCATTCAAGATTATTGGTGCCACTGATTTATAAGGCTAAGTGAAAAAGGTTTTGCCCCACTTTTTTTGACAATCTGTTCCTTTAACATCTGCATCAGTATTCAGTATGGTCATTATGAAAGCAGTATCTTTGTTGCTCTCCTATACTGTCTCGAGATTCTTTTTTAAGACAGAAGATGCCAATTCCAGAATTGGCATTTGTGTCTGGAATTTTTGACTTTCTGCAATTATATCTAAAGCAGACCAATTCAAGTGGCACACAAATAAACTGTAGGAAAAGATAGGACAAATCTGAGAATTTAAGATCAACGAGAACTAGAGAAAAAGCTACTGGTTCAATTGAGCCAAGAAAGAGATGCAAAGCACTAAGTCAAAAACAACTTTTACATATCTAAACAACTGATATCATGAAAGTTTTTCAATATCAGAAAAGCTCACATTTAATTGGCAGTAATTAGAAGAAAAAAAATTCCTACCAAATTTTATTTGAAAATGAAAAAAACTTCCATGAGTTAACTAAAATTTCACTTACTTACCAATTTTAGAAGGAAGATGCATCGTTGCTTGACTTTGTGGAACAAATGCTCTGAAATGATTATGTTCTAATTAATTCATTCATCTATTTAATGTATAGACTTTTGCAACTGACGAATGTCCAAGAAGACCGTAGCACAGATACTGAGAGATCTGTTTGTAAATTACATGTTACCAATACAGCAGATCAAACCTGACAAGTCCAAAAAAGTTCCAAAGCTTATAAAATTTTGAAAAATTCCTATGACATCAAAGTCTTTCAATAACAAATTTAAATAGAGCATATAAAGTGGTATTAGATTATTTGTACTCAAAAGTTTACAAAAGTCCCAAAAATTTGCTAAAAAAATTAATAAAATTACTGTAATGGCTTAAAATTAAAACGACATCCAGTTACAAAAAAATATAAATAAGCCTACCAAATTTTGACTACATGAAGTGGTTTTAGTCCAGTCTTGCTAGCAAGGTTACTGTCCTAAAAATTCAAATCCAAAAGGTCTGAATAATTGTTGGAAAATGACAAATTCCTCAAATAATCTAAATATAAAAATTCATCCACATTTCATACAAATAAATTTAAATTTATTTAAGGTAAATTTCAATATCGAGTGCATTGTATGCAATTAGTCAGACCTGCCTACATTAGCAAGGCCTTCTAGGTATTGAGGTAGTCAAATTTTTCCAAAATGTTCAACCAGTTTTAATGAAGGTGTAATGAAATTTCAAGTACTGCTATCATCAACATGGAAATGTGCATTTAAGAAGCACATGAGCTGGGTTGATTCCTGGATTCAAACAATGTGGGTTCTTGCCCCAAATGAATCTCAAAAAAAGGGAGCCAATGCAGCCATTAGGGGGAACCTTTCAGTATGGTTTAAAAACAAACTTCAACGGATTCAAAATGAGCATTTGAAAAGTATAATAAGTGCATTAATTGCATATGTTTTCTTTTTAATACAGTATAACACTTTCAAATGAAATCAGTCTTTTGTTTTTTAATAACAGTATTTTATCTACACACTAAAGATTAAAGAATCAAACCATAGACTGCAAATAGTGTCACTCCTCTGGCCAATCTTAAAATCAACAACAGTGTCAAGAAATTCCTTTACAGAAACCATTGACAAATATGTTGCATTAAATCAACACCTAGAAAGTCAACAAAATCCAGCAGTGAGTTATTTTTTAGAGAAGCATGGGTTGATGTCCTGAAATTAGTATTTCCAAGTGAAAAGGCTATTTCTTTGCCAGTTCTTATACACAATATGCAAAGCATTTATTTTCTTCAATAATTTCTAGCCATGGCTGATTTTGTTTCAAGTCCAAATTGAAAGAGTCCTTTTTGTCTTGGCATTCAATGAACCCTTAATTTCTGCACTACCACCTTTAGGCACATCAAAACTATCATCATCTGATATGGTATTTGCCTGAGGAAGTGTTTGCTGTCACTGTGCCAATTTACAAAAACATAATGCACTCTGTTAGAAGTGTTACTGCAAAAATGATGAAAAATGTCCCCGTTTTTAACAAATTTGGTCACTTAACACTTGTTCACCATCTGTGTCAAATGTGATCTACTCATGTTTCTTAGTAACCAGTCAGAATTGCGCACACAACACAGAAATATGCCATGTTTTATACTAGTCCGAGTTTCCTCTGACCCTTGACACCCCATTTTTGATATATGGTTTTTTATGTTGGTGTGTAGGGTCAGAGTCTATTCCCTAACAAAAACTTGGAATTTGCTGACACCATTTGGTGTCGGCATAGGGTACTCGCCAACTATAAGGCCTACAAAACTTAAATGACCTTACATTGACCCATAATTACATTAAATCGATAGGGAAATCATTTATCTTCTCAGAAATTACAAGCTTAACACCGATTTTGTCTTTAATCTGTTGTCAGACGAGACGTAACTACAGCGTTGATGAATTTTGACCTCGTTCGCAATATTTTAATTGCTAGTCACATGACTAACTAAATCTCGAAGCCGATGTGCATAAACGTCATAGGTCAAATAGTCACGTGATAACAACAAAGTGCGTTGACATGTAGTTTCTGTGTGATCAGTCAGCCTCTTTCCAGGAAAATGTGACAGCGACATGCTTAGGGCTGCTGTTATCCCAATTAATATGTTGAATAATACGTGTTTTTTCTTGTTATTGTATACATTGCGTGACTTTCATTCAATATTTTCAAGTTTATGTCTTCTTTCTGCAATACTGGAATGGAAGTTTTTGTGCATAAACCTATATTGCAACATGGCAGGTAAAGACGAATACACGGAAGTTCTTGCCAATGAGATACTTTAAGAAAAGGGATACTATTTTAATATTAAAGAACTACAGTATGATGTAATAAAATCAGTTTTCAATGATTGTGACACATTTGCCGTCTTCCACAAGGGGTATGGGAAAACGTGGTTTTTGTTGTTATCACGTGACTATTTGACCTATGACGTTTATGCATATCGGCTGCGAGATTTAGTTAGTACCCTATGCCGACACCAAATGGAGTCAGCAAATTCCAAGTTTTTGATAGGTAATAGACTCTGACCCTACACCCCAACATAAAAAAAGCAAATATCAAAAATGGGGTGTCAAGGGTCAGAGGAAACTCGGACTAGTTTTATACCTATACAAGTACAACATATCTGCTGAGTGACAAAAAGGAATTTTACAGGAAAAATAGTGCATTCTTCAAAAAGAAATTTTCCATGATTTTGCCTGCATAGAATTAAAACTTTAATGGGAAATCTTAAATGTGGGTGAGGTGGGTGAATTTTCATGACTGCACATCTAGAAGCAACTCTGCAGAAGCGTATTCTGAATCTAATGCAGCAAACTAAAAAGGTTTGTAAACACTTAGACCTAACTTAATTACTCCAGTACAGTACTACGGTTCCAAACCCCATGGACTTCAAAGGCTGATTAATGTTGATATACACAGATTTACCTAATGAACAAATAATGATTGTTGTTGTTATTGTTGGGTTAACACCATTTTTCAGCACACAATAGGTTTGAATAGTTCCAATGATAGAAATATTCTGAAAGTATTACTTACAATAAATTTTCATTTAGTACTGCAATAAAATATATTTTTGAAATAAAAAAGAAAACTATGGAACATTTATTGTCTGGATATAAAGATATAAATGCAATGTCATATTTAATAGCTTTACACATGAATTACAATTTAAAATTTCTGGAAGTTTGTCATTGTTTCTCTCAATCAGGCAAACAAATTGAACTTATTGAAAAACTTAAACCTCTTGTAAATAAGCTGTTAAAATTTTGGAGCATGTGTACTAACAACAAAAGTCAAAATTTAAGCTGATTTCAGTTTAATTATTTGTTACAAACTTACTTTGCCCTCAGCTTTGTATTATCTCTAAGGATGGGTTCATCAATGGAGAGGAGCCTTTGCAGCGTCTCTCTCACCTCCTGCCATGCTGGACGACCTAGACCCATGAAGTCATTCAAACAGTCCTGTAATAATTTGCAGATCAATACAGTGAACAGGTTATGTTTGATTTATGCGATTATGGATGTGTTATGCCATTATAGATGTGTTCCTGAGTTTATGGCAAAAACTGAAATGGATGAAAATCAAGTCATTTTTTCCAGATTGATACATGTAACTAAATGACCAATTTAAACTCTAAATTTTCAAGTAATGATTGTTTATGCCTAATTTCAAACAAATTAATACTTAATACATATAATAATTAATTGCTACACATAAGTCACAGCACATGGCATAAAAAAAGTATGTCACAAATTAAATGTTACATCTTCATTATAAATGGCATTAAAATGAAAGCATTTAAATCAAATGTGAGTATTATGTCACTATTACACAGGGTCCAACAAAGCCCACATTCAAAACTGATTAGTCTTGTTTCAAAAAAAAGATGCTCTTTAAAAAAGCTGCCAACATTTTCATCTTAAATCCATACATTCAACCATGAATATTTGCATTTTATTGATGGAGCTGTTACTCCTAAACATCAATTCCAATAAGTGATAACCAGAGGGAGAGAAAATTGGTCACAGTTGTAATTATTTACAAAGGTGCTAAAGGAGTCGATAAATAAATTCTTTAAAACTTTAAATCCTTTTACACTACAAAATTACATTATTTACATTGCCATCTTTTATGTTTTTATGATAGTTGGTCGACAAAGAATTTATTTTGGGCATAGTACTTTCCTGACTGGGCAAGAAAATATATACCAGTAATTGCCTAACTGGACAAGTGGGTTTTTATTAGTTTTTTTTTGACACCTGGATTCTTAACACAGTAAATGGATAGTCATTATCCTTTATTAGTCTTGCCTACTTTTGGCTAATGAATTTAACTTGGGCTACCAAGTTCTTTTTTTGTAGCCAAGCAGGTTTTGTCATTTGTAGACTCTTGACAAAATATTACAGAACTGATATGCAAACATGCATAAATAGGGGGTGAAAATTCCAAGAAATGGTTTGAAATATGGATTTCTGCACTTCATTGTTTTCAACTCTATTGTATGTTAAATTTGTCACCTTGTACTTGCTCGATAATGATTCTAAGACGTCTGGGTAAGTTGGGCTAAGGAGTTGTTATTGTTTTTGCCCATAAATATTACTGTTTGAATGCCATTTAAGTTTAATTAATCCATGTATTCAGGATGTTGAAGGAAAATATTAATTCCTGCAGAATATCCTTAATTTTTTTAAATATGTCAACACCTCATGTAATAAGGGAAAAAATAAAGTTTAAACAATTTTGAGATAGGTACATAACTCATTTTCTACTCCATATTTTCGTTGACGATTATGCATTGGCAGTGACTTTGAGGCTTTGTTCACAGTTCTGAGGCAGAGTGAAAATTGCAATTAAAGAATAACAATACTGATTCCAGTTTAAGCATAGGTGTTAAAACCCTGTAAAATGTCTATTTAAAAAAATATAAAGGCAAAAAGTACAAAATACTTGAAAATATAGGGTCAACCTTCTTGTAAATAGACTGCAATCCTTAAGAAAGTCCAAACTTTTCTTTGGTAGTACACAATCAAATAGTTCCTTAACTGAGAACAAGCTTATGCTGAAGATATTACAGTCCATATTATACAGCAACATATATACCATGAAGCGGGGGCCCTGAGTGGCTGAGTGGTCTAAAACGCTCACGTTATGGATCACTTCCATCTCACCTCTGTCTCCATGGGTCTGAGTCTCGGGTTCATTCAATGTGGGTGGGTGAGAAAGCTTGCCATCAACTTTTGATGGGTTGGTGGTTCTTTCCAGGGTTTTTCCTCCACCATTTATACTGGTAGCCATATATAGCCTATCGTGTGCTGAAAAATGGTGTTAAACCCTACAACAACACTATGAAGCCGTACACACTGCAAATGCGAGATAAAACATGTTTCATTACACTTTAGATTATCCATAAAGACTTTACTGGGTTATTTCTAATTATGTTGGCATTAAACTACAGCCCCTCACTATAAGGACATTCATTATAACACCATTCCTGTAATGAGGTAGGTATGGTCATGGATCACATTTCAATAAGCAACAGTAAAATTATATGTAAAATATACCTCATTAAAAGGTAATATGCATTGTGATCCCCTCCCTATGTGTTAAAATGAGAGATGTTTTGCTAACACTGGCAAGACAACATTTTTACACACATTAAAAGTTATACCAGTACTCTACCAGTGCATAGAAGTCACAGCATGTAACTGTACCTCTAATCATACAAGGCACACCAATTTTACAGGACTTTATTTGTAACATTTTAATTGTAATTTTTGTTACCTTATCCAACACTTCTTGCTGATTTAGAAGTTCTGGTCCATCAAACAAATGCTTCACCGCACTAAGATCCAAAATCTGATCCCCAATAGCGATACCTATTCTCTTTTGGGACTAAAAGGATAACAAATCTTGGTTAACAATGTTATATAGGTAACCATTTCAGTAAACTGTTGCATTCTTGTACAATCGGTACAAAGCCTTACATGAAATTAGCCAATCAATAGTTCTTAATGCAGTAATGATGTAATGTCATTGAAGCAAAATTATAAAAGAAAACTGCAAGTCTATTTTGTAAAATTAACCCTAGTATGAAATCACACATGTAAACAAACATTAATTTATTAATGGGACTAAATAGGATGTAAACTTGAACTGCGAATATGTGCTGAAAAATGCTGTTAAACCCTATAACAAAAAAACTGCAAATCAGATGAGTAATTATGTAATTATTTTTAATGATGTTAAGCAGAATTTCTAGTTCAGATGTCTGTATTTCTGCCAAATAAACAAATAAAAATGGAATAAAACATTCTTCACCATAGTCAAGACAAAGTTTGTATTAAATATAAATTCCAAATTTAGGTTCTCTTTGCTGTCTGTAATTGTGCTTTCAATTTGATCTATTTTTTAAACTTTTTATTTGCATCTGTGTAATTTTCATCACAAGCCAAATATTTAAAAGAGATTTTGATGACTCTTTTTTAAAAAAGTCTCTATTGATATTGTAGGACTCTAAATTATACATACTGAGGTAGCAATTATTATCAATATTAATAATGCATATTATTGATTTGACAGTGGCTTCCAAATGAAGCTCTGAGATAGCTTTGATTACTTTCGTGATTTAGATATACATCATCACCAATTTTAACATAGTTAAAAGTAAAAAAAGCTATTGTTTGTTTGCTGAATAGCAGGTGTATACCAGTACATACACATTCAACAGAACATCAGTTTCTTGAAGTCTTCACATCAAAGAATGATTAACTGTTAATTTGACACCTATTTATCCAAGTGCAGCAATTAGCTAATCTGCAGATCAATTTAATTAAAAGCAGATCTCCACTGTCTCAGGTGAAGATCTGGCAGCAACCACAAAGGGCTCATGTTCTAGTGACCTATGTTATTAACTGGCTAATTTTATCAGCCAATCAAATGAAGTCTTACATATTCACATTTGGGTGACTGAGCTGAGTGGTTGAAGCACATCATTGTGTTCCATAAATTATTTTTTTATTCACTTACAGCTGCATAAAAGCTGCATTTCCATTGGCCAATTCAAAAAGTCACCAGAACATAACCCCTAAGCGGTCGCTGTAAAATCTTTAACAAGGGAAGTAGAGATATAATTTTAAGATTATTCTGTAGGCTGGCCTTGGCTGAACAAAAACAAAAAAGTTCCATGAAGTGTCATGAAGGAAAATGAGATATGTCACAACAACATATTACAAAGAGAAATGGCATGCTTTTAGAGGATTTCATGTGTATTTTACACAGGAGCTTGGATTCCTGACAGCCATCAATACAATTGTGAAATTCAAAATGAAAATTTTAATATCATTCAAAACTTAGTTATGTTATACCTTAATGTAATTATATATGTGATTTCCCTATAGAAACCGCACCCATCATCGGGTCACTTTCCTCCTGCAGAATGGATGGTTTTGTAAGTGGTGGACCACTTCACAATGTGTTTTCAGATACAACAAAAACGTTCTGTACAAGATACTCCTCAATAAACAAACTTACAATATTTTCAAGCTGCGATCTTGTGAAACTTTTATTTCAAACTAGAGGGGATGGTCAAGTTATAACAGTAACAGATCAAACCATGAGAAAAGCAGACCTTTACAATCCTGCAGAAAACTGGTCATTTCTCCGATTTAATTCTTCCCACCATAAATCACACAAACAAACAAAGCCTTAACTTTGTTCAAGCTAAGACTAATCCATTCACGTGCAAATTATGGATCAGTGTCAACAATCTTTCTGACCTTAGTGAGACTGCCATTAGTAAAGAGCTGCCATATTCTTAAAATAATATGTTGTTGACAATGACATGGTTCTCACAGAGAGCTATACATAAATACATGGCTCCTGTGCTAACAGGGCTAGTTTAATATCTAAGGATTTATCTTGAGACAATGTAACATAATTATGAAATTCATAAAACTATTAGTATTCAAATTTCATTTCAAAACTGTCATAATACATGAGGTAAAAATGATGGAGATTTTATGACACTTGACCACTTGACTGTATGTGGCTCTCCATATATGTGCCAGTAGCCTCTTGTGGGTTGGTGGTTCTTTCCGCGGATTTCCCGGTTTTTTTCTCCAACATTTATATTGACCGCCATGTAAAGCCTATTGTGTGCTGAAAAATGGCATTAAGCCCCAGAACAACAACTACTCTCCATACCTGATGCATTATGACAAAATGCACCATGGGAAGGCACTTGCGTGACAATGTGTCATGATGGAAAAGGGGGGATTCTGAGAAAATTTGATATTACAAAAACAAAAAAAGTTATATCTACCACAAAAAATGTAAACCACACTGTATCACACAAGATGCAATTATCAGGGGAAGGAAAAAGCATACGAGAAATAAATGTACTAAATATGGTGTCTCCAACTTTTTTTCTTGGATTTTAAGTCTTTTTTCCTCTCCATAATTTTCTCTTTAGTATAGGTTTCTGAGGATTTAACTCAGGTTGATCAAGATACTTTTTCTTAAGAATTAAATAATTCAGAATGCAGTATTTTATTGTTGTTTATCTTTTTTAATTCAAAGTAATTTCAACACCAATATAATTTTATTTTTGAAACATATTGGTAATGGTGGTTTTTCAAAGCTTTCTGATGTCATATGGGGAGGGATACAAGTTTTTGTGACAAAATATGAAAAGGGGGATGGATGGCCTTTAAAAGTAGCAAATTCTCAAAGAAACTTTAAACAGTTACTCAAAACGTTGATGTATGAGTGAGTATGTATGGGTGTGTGAGACAGATAATGAGTTTTTATTGGTTAAGAAAGTTTTGATTGGTCAGTTACGGATAAACCAAAAAAAAAATTACTTCACTCAACTTGAATTTCATTTCAAAATTGTGATAAGTTGGTGGAAAAGATTGAACTTAAGACACATGACTGTAAATGTAGGTATCACGGTACCAATTGTACAACCCCAGGTGGGCGGAGCTTAAGGTGTAGGGAACGTTGCATTCAGAAATAAACGACAAAACTAGCTGTGATTGGTGCATTATGTAAAAGTTGTACTCTCTGTTAGGCTTTAAAAAAAGTTGAGCCTCTTGGCAACATGTGAAATTATGTTAATTCATATCTAGATCACATTTTGTATTTTTAAAGATTTTTTTAAAAATGTGGTACATATGACTGAAAATGTGTCCGGTGTAACTAGATAACTCTTACCCCTGTCTAGTTCCAGCAGAGTTATCTCTCTTAAATGCAATGAAGTACCTATTTTCGATGTTATCAAATTAACAATCTAACATTGTTCTCTGTGACAGTGTGTGACATGCATGCTGAGGTAGGACAGAAAGTATATTTATTTCGCAAAACATTAGCATTGCGGTCTATGGAAAAGCAATAGGTACCGTGATACCTGTAGTGAATTCTGAATCAAACTGAAATGATGAACAGTTGCGCAATACGTGTGCGTGTGTGTGTGTACATGTGTTTTGATTGGTTAATTATTGACAACCCACAAATGACCTTAACCTCAATGCAAAAAACGTAATTTTGTCGGTTGTCAGCATGTATATAAAAAGAAAGATAAAAGTTCTAAAGATACTTTCACGGGTCAACAAAATCCTCAAATACAATGCATTAATAAATAGTACAGACTGTCTTGCATGAAGATATAAACAGTAAAAGTCAACAATGATACGATTGGAGTTTGAAGTCAGGATTTTTGCATTGCAACTTATTGCACAGTAAACAATCAACATAATCAGCATATAGAAAACATGTCATTTAAACTTACATTGTCGGGTGTTGAAAATACACCATAAGGAAGATTCTGAATAGGAAAATGACTATCAGGGCTAACGTTTATAAACGACATCTTCCGCTGAAAAACACTAAATTCTGACCGCGTTTGGAATAAGCTAGGAAACTTAGCATACAATTTATAACATAATATTCGTATGAAAACTTCCACAATTTGCGCCAAAAATACTGTAATATAATTTAAAAAAACATGTAGAGCAACCTACATAATTTATTTTAAATATTGAGATCAACATTATGACTACATCTATCAATCCAAACAAAAGGAAAGAAAAAGTAAAAAATAAAAAAAATGGCGTTGTAATACAAATATGTGGCAAGTATGCAGAGTTGGTCCTTGAGCAACTGATAGGGACAATGATTGTCCGACAGCTGCGGTTTCTCGCTGTTTCAGCAAAATGTGTCCACAGACAGTTATATGGCCTATCTCGACAACAGCGACAATATTATACAGAACAAGCACCAACTGTTGGTTCAAAACAAGATACAGAATCCCCAGAGTATAAGGTGTATCTTGTATAGTCACTTGTTTTCGCGGATAGCTTTATTATTTTACTCACCTGCATTCTTTTACCGTAAAAACTCTAACTTGTTTTTTTCTGTAACAGGACCATCGTTGTAATGGATTTAAAATAACTGCGTAATCTACAGTCACAAGGTTCTTCAATGACATTTTATTATATCGCCAAGAGTTGCATTTTATGTCGACAAGTGTTTTGCATTTTATTGACAAATGTTTTGAAGGTCATTGCTACCAATCTTCTCTGGTGTTGAGAAGTCTTTATCATTGACTTACTTCTTTTTTAATGAGTTACTGTTTGATATTCACTAGGAAAATTGGGACATTTAATTTTGCTGTAGATATCGAAGTTCATCAATCAAAACAATGAGTTTAAAAATCATAAAAATGTGCAAAAGTTAGTTTACCTCATAGTCAGTCGGCCAAATTTTATGTTAAAATCAACCAGCCATCCTTCATTGCATAATGTCTATAGAACAATGCAAAGTATATGCTGAATGAAATTTTAGTGATATTTGAAACAGTACATATTTCTTTTCTTCACATCAATAGTTTTAAATGTACTTAGACTAGTTTTGGGATTTATAAATTCACTTGCCTGACATCTGCAACAAGCATTTATTCAGCTTGCGCAAGCTCAAATTTACAAAGTATCTGCCCACAGGCAAGTAAAAAAATATATATCAGCACCTTTATTTTGTGTTTGTGTGTACCACATTGTTGCATAACTGACTACAGTTTCGTATATTGTCAACCTTGTAGTCAGTGACTGTGTCAGTTTTGAATGTTCTCTGCAGGGGTGAATATCTACTATTTAAAGCAAATTTTGAGAAATAAGGAATAAAAGTGTTTTTTTTTTATTTATCAGTTACATTTTAATTATAATATTTGAATTTATCTGAGATTTATTGACCTCCTTTTCCAAATCTTTTTTTGGCAGTTTGTGAACTACCTGTCATGAAATGGTTGTGTTGTCAAGATTGTATTGAAGAGTGTCACTGGTTTTAAGGCAAATATGTATTAACAGGCAGTAATATAACTTGTCAGATTTCTCTGATATGTTATATTATGTGTTTGGAAATAAAAGGCACTTGTCTCTAGTGATCAACCACCAGGATTTCATTCAAAGTGTTTTGTCAATGGACCAAAAATGTAACACCCACAAGCAGTGTTTATAATAGGTTGTGTACATAAATACAGAAGACAGATACCTACTTATTGGTTCACAAGCAGTAAAAAGACTAAAAATAAGTTTTCTCAATCTCAGATGTGTGCTTGTCATATATTTTGATACATGTCATTGATTTCAAGGTATAATTGTTAAGTAAACAGATAGAATAAGTATTCACAAATGTATCACCTGTGAGTATAAAGAAATCACTACAGTTTAGCCTTCATTGTGTTGATGAGATGAGTGCTATTGTATATGGCAAAAATTAATTTCCTTAAAATATCTCATAATTTATCTTTCTTTTTTTTTTCATTATTGTGGAGATATTATGCTGGCAGCAAGCTCAAATTTACCAAGGGAAAGTTTCATTTTGACTTTTATAAAATGTGTAATTCCATGTCAACATTTGTTTAACATGAATGGTGAAATCAGGTAAAAGAGGTATTCCCTACCATGACCATTCATATTTATCAGAATTTTTCTGTAGATAGTATCATTCTCTTTAGTCTAGACTTTATAATGAACTCCCATTGACATGATAGACAAAAGCAAGCAAAATGAAGCTGTGAAATGTGAAGAATATCCAGTGTTTAGTCTAGAAATGACTTCTGCCAGATTGAAAAGAAGGGTCATTTAGACATTAATGAGTCACAAATATTCTTGCCTGTTTATACATTTTTTGAAGAAATCTGAAAATATATCTTTGTCACCAGATCAGAGGCATTCACATTGTGGTTTTTTATTTCTACAGTAAATGCTTGCAGTATGACTACTGCAAGGTTTTCTACAATATCCTTGACCTGACCACTAAAATAACCATGTCCAGTGTTTGTGATTACAAGCAAACTTTGCCTTTGATTGTTGCTCAAGCTAATCGGTGATAATTGAACATCCTATGATTCATTGGTAAAGAGTTCACAATATTCAGTGAGCATATGATTGATTCTTTCAAATGTAATTGATTTTTTCAAAAGTGAACTATAATGATCTTTTGTCATTATTTTATTTGGGTCTTTTTTTTTAACATGATGTGCACGAGAGTGAAGGGAGTATGGCTTTCATGTGCCATAAATGAAAATAATTGTAACTGGTGAAAGGGTGCAGCAAAGGCTCCCAAGAATGAACCTTGGATATTCTATTTGATTGAAAATGGAGGCAAAAAAAAATAAGACTTCACAAAACATTAATTATATTTATATCGCAAAGTCAATAGCTGTTAAAGTACAACAAGAAAAGATTTTTCAATTGTATGGATAATTGCATTTTTGTACCATTTTAAGAAAAGTATTTGGTTGCCAAGATAACTACTTATCAAACTGTAACAATACTGTGCTCAAAGAAAATTTTTTTAGACTGAAGTTAAGATGTGTGATTTAATTAAACTCGTAAGTCCTGACTGAAATTCCACAAACCCAGTCTCCAATTTCCACATGCCCAATATTTCTCCTGTTTTAATATTGTCATATGTTGCAATAGCTAAAATTTTAATATAAATTTGATAGGGTTCAAAGTGTTGTTTAGGTAATGCAGGTGTCATTAGTGTTCATCACTGTACTCACTAGAGACAGGATGGTTTTGGTGCTCAAACTTCTCTGCAGGTTTCTCTGCATGCATCCTGGTCAGAACCGAGTTTATGTATGTTGATGTGTTGTTTGCTGTATGAGCAAAGAATTAATAGCCCCAACTCTTACCTTTTTCTTCTTTTTATCACTTCTTTTTAAGCACTGGTGTGCTTCACAAAACAAAACTCCATCAACAAAGAGTTCTGAAATTTATTTTTATTAGCTAATTGCTTCTTAAGCCTCCATTCAAAAATGAATTACACTTAAACACCATTACAACAGATGAAATAAACATGCATTGCTTTCTATACATGTGTTAAATTCAGACTTAAAAGAAATGATACTGTTCACAAATTTGTCAAAAATAAATCCATGTAGCTTAAACAGTCTTCTTCAAGGCAATGATATGAAATAACTTTTGTTTTTGTACACGTACCTAGAATCACTTTGATTGACTTATAATGGGTTGTTCCACTGCCTGATCCTATCTATGCAAATTAGCACAATGGACTCACCCACTGCAGCCTTAAAAATACATCCCACTGGCTGTTGTCAGCCAGTTAAGTAATATGTGAGATGGTTTATACCTGACCTCTGTGGCATTAATTGCTGCTACTTAAATTGCCCAAGGGATAGTTTTACATTAACCCCAGTCACAACTGTTTACCATTTATATGTGTTACATGTAACAGGATATAGGGATATACTGAATATAGTGTTTTTTTTTTTTTTAAAGATTAATGAAAATTGTGTTTTCCCCGAAACATGACCATGTTAGTGTGTTTGGGAGTAGAAAATAGTTTGTTTTGCATGACACGCAATGCATCAGTTTGATTAAAAAAAATCTCAATTTCATGTTGGACAGTGGTCCAGGTATGTCAACATCACGAAAATACTTTTACACATTTCATCAGCAACATCAAAGTTTTGTGAGGAAAATTTAATTTTTATTTTACAAAACTAATGGGTATCTCTCTTATAATACATGATGGGCCCAATCTAAAATTAGAGGGGCCTCAGACGTTGAGTTATCAGATTTTATGAGCACTGGAATATGTGCTAGAATAAGCATAATTATTAATACAGATTCTCATCCTGATCCTGGGTGTTCTAAATTCATGGACATGATAAGCATTCAAGTCAACAAAGTTATTATTTAACTCCTGAGCTTTTAAACCGACTGTGCCCACAACATGAATTTAGAACATTAAAACATGCATTTGTAATATCATAGTTTATAGCATGCTTAAAAGACATGCACATTAGACTTATTCTATGTAAGGATTTCAACTTGCTGTCATTTTTTATTGGATTTATTTTGTTTCATTTGCTAAAAAAATCCCTTTATAGGTTCAGAATGAAGATATTTGGAAAATTGTGACCATTTGCCTTGGTTAAGATTTTAATTGATTGCAAAGTTTGTATAAAAGTCTGCATCTTTATTTTTCTTCTCAAATTTTCATTTACTCCTTAGTAGGTAAAACACAAATTCAAATGTATGAAAATTTACCTGAATCACTGACATTTTAAAAATAGGCTGCAGTAAGACTGATTATGAGTAAGGCGTTCACACTTACATGCATGAATGACATGATTACATGTTCATTATATAAATGTTGGTCATATGTATAAAATATTACCTGTGATGTGAAAAAATTTTGGAATGCTGGTAACATAAAAATGGCTTTTAAACAAACAAACAGATGAATTGAAGTCGGAAAATGTGTAACAGAGGCAGAAATTGTAGAAGAAAATTGAAATGCAACCTGCATGCACTGAAGTCAACTCAGTACTAAAGGAACATATTTTTAAAACAAATAATTAAGTGATTTAGATATACATGTAACAGCCCTATTTGCATGGTTTAGTGATCACATAAATGTGACAGCCCTATTTGCATTGTTGAGTGATCACATAAATGTGACAGCCCTGTTTGCATAGTTGAGTGATGACATAAATTACTGGCAATTAATATTTTTTTCTTCCAGCAGAAATTTTGATATATAATTAAAATTTCAGATAGAGATGTTCAAAGCAGCTTGGTAAAAAACATCCAGTGTTGTCAGCTGGAAAAAATATTACTGCAATATAATGAACATATTGCAGTATTCTTTGATCTTTCCTGTTAATATGCACATTATTTTGAAAATGCATGTGTCAGCATTATCTGCTTAGTCTTTAAGTATTTTAATAAATGTTCTGTCAGCTGTCTTGCTCATTATATTAGACAAAATAGATTATGAGTATTAAGTTATATATATATATATATATATATATATATATATATATATATATATATATATATATATATATATACATGTATACATGTGTGTGTGTATACACACACATACAGTGTAACCTCAATACAGAATGCTCCGTTATAACATGAATTCGGATATAACATGGTCATGGTATGGCTCCTGAAATTTCATATGCATGTATGTTTCTCATAATGAAATAAAAAGTCTTTCTTAAAAGTACCGAACAAACAAAAAAAATGTTTATCTTTTTAGGTAAGAGATTGCATATGAATATTACAAGACAATCGTGGTGTGGCTATTGAAATTTTATATGCATTTTTCTCATATATAAAGCAATAGTGTTTTCTTCTTTAAAGTACAAAAAAATGATGTGTAAAAATTATTTAGGAATCGTGAAGGGTTTTGCCAGTGTCGCAAATTACGATTTTTTTTTCCCTTATTGGTGGCAAAATATACCATCTGGCGATTTTTTTTTTATTGGAAACATTATTGGCTGCTTAAACTTGCATATACAATTATTGAATTGGAGTAGAGAAATTCAGAGGCTCCATGAAAGGAAGCTGTAAAGTTGATGTAAAATGTACTGATTCAAATATATTGTTACATTAACAAATCCTTTGTCTGTATTGATAAAACTATCTTAACAGTACATTGCTGTATCAAAATCTGCTTATGTTGACATCTAGCATGAGTACTCTATGTTTTCAGATATTGGCTTTTTCTAAAATTTACATTTTGGGTTGCAGAGATCAATAGTATAAGGCTTTATCTCATAATCTATCTTTTGTCAGATTTTCTGCTGCTCTCTAGTAATTAATATATTTACATAGACCGATATTTGTATGTGGATGGTAAGAAAAATTCCTCTTCTTTTCACTCTAAATTAAATCCTTCAGAACATTTACAGTTTCTGTAGTAATCCCTGTCATCAGACCAGAACACGTGCGTCTCTATTGTTGATTGACCCATTCTTTAAATTTTTCTGACACATGTTTGGAAGGCAACATCACTCCACTACCATAAATGTTAAAAAAGCTCTCATTTTTCTGTTCAATAGGCAGGGAAGAACAGTAACTACAATTGACAATATGATGGACAATTAATTTTTTTTTAAATGTACCCTGATAAAATAGCTGAAATTTCAAAGGAGGTCAGAAGAAACGCTACAATTTGAAAGCTGCATTGAAAGCATTCAACATAGACCCTGACTCATGGGAGCAAACAGCTAGTGATTGAGTCACTTGGCATTCCTATCTGCACAAAGGCTCCAAGCTGTGTGAATCGAGCCGGATAGCAGCTGCAGAGATAGAGAGGCAAGTTAGAAAAGCATGTGCCAGCGACCCTCCTGGAGATGTCCCACTTATCCAATGTCCATTCTGCAACTGTACCTTTTGTGCAAAGAATGGCCTTATCAGTCACCTGTGCACACACAGAACAGAACCAGCCCCTCCAACTCACAGACGACTAGAGTGGTCTTCATCAACTCGACGGACAAAAAACAACAACAACAATAATGCATGCACCCTTCATCAAAGGAAGCCTATTACAATCTTCAAAAAAACCCCCAAAAGAACCTTTCTTAAAAGGAAGTCATTAACAAATTTAAATAAAAGCAATGGAATTTGAAGAATTGTTTCTTTTCCATCGTGACTGGAACATTTTTACTGTGCCGTGAAAGTTTCCTTTTTGCCTGATAAAAGTTTATGTTTATGAACTCAACTAAAAGTACTTTAAATGAAAACTTGTACTGACTTCAAATGTACTGAAAAGTAAATTTGCTTCATCAGATTTTACATGACTGCTATTTTTTCCCCCACTGAATTCAAACCTAGATGACCTGTGACAAAATTATTGGATATTTTAAATCTCTGTTTATGCATATTTTCAATGGAATTACTTGTATTGTGGATTCAGCATATATGATGTGCTTGTTTGGTTGAGTACAGGGTGTTGATAATTTATTGTTATGCATTAGACATGCATATATAAACAGTAACATGTTAATATACCAGTGCATGCTTCTCTCTATAAAGTAAAATATTATATATGCCTTTTCTGTTTTCACTAGTTGTATTTCTCATTTGAGGGGCCCCGAGTGGCCGAGTGGTCTAAAGAGATGTCCGTTATGGATCACTGCCATCTCACCTCTATCTGTGTGGGTCTGAGTCTAAGATTCGGCGAATGTGGATATGTGAGAGAGCTTGCCAGTAGCTTCTCGTGGGTCGGTGGTTCTTTCCGGTGATTTCCCGGTTTCTTCCTCCACCATTAATACTGGCCGCCATGTATAGCCTTTCCTGTGCTGCAAAATGGCGTTAAACCCCACAACAACAACACAACAACAATTTCTCATTTAATATGCATCAATTTAAGATGAAAACTGTTCCAATGAAGCACATATTTTTGCATCCGCATTTATTACCTACCCGAAACACACACACACACACACACACACACACACACACACTGCACATTTTGTTCGCATACATGCATCATTTTCTTTTGTTAACTGACCTGTTTGCCTTTAATATGGTTTGATCTATAACATGGTCAGGTTCTATGGCTCCCATCCACCATGTTATAGCGGGGCCACACTGTATGTATGTGTGTGTGCGTGTGTGCGTGCGTGCATGCATGCATGCATGCATGCATGCATGCATGTATGTATGTATGTATGTATGTATGTATGTATGTATGTATGCATGCATGTATGTGTGTGTATGTATGTATGTATGTATGTATGTGTGTATATATATATATATATATATATATATATATATATATATATATATATATATATATATATATATATATATATTTTGTTAGCTGTATTTCTCAATGTATTGGAGAAAATAGATTATATGTATGGCCTTTATAAGAGAAGATTTTTGCAAATTAAACAATAGTAGTGATCAACATTAACATGAGAGTGATGAATGATGTCAACACACATTTGGTAAATACTGGTAGTCCTGCGAGAATAGCTCAAGATATGGCATCAAGGGCATACTGATAAACAATTTATTGATTCCACCATCTTAAAGCAAAATTGAGTCAAAACAGTGCTGCACTGATTTTTATGCCTGTGAATCACTTCTTTCAATGAAACTGCAACTTCATTTTCCTTTTTTTTTGCAGGAAAACTATGATCGGATGCAAGTTCTTGTGAAAGAGCTCAAAAACACAGTCTCCAAGATACTGCAAGGTGCTTTTAAATACTTTACATAAAAAAAAAATTAGTATAAACAAAACAAACTCTATAAAATACAATCATTGTCTGTTAAAGTCTTGTGATTACTAGCTCATTTATTAGACTGAAGTTTGGGGGTAGATCAGTTGGTAGAACAACAAACTTGTACCTCATAGGACATAAGTTTGATACTTGCAAAGGACAGCCAGAGTTGGCTGACTCATTGTGTCTTTAGGAAAGATATTTAGCCCTCATTCTCTTGTGTTCGATTCCTGGTCGAGTCATACCAAAGACTTATAAAAATGGTACTAGCAACTGCCTTGCTTGGTACTCAGCATTAAGAGGCTAGTGTTAGGACTGGTCGTCCTGGTGTCAGATTAATGTGATTGGATGGGACATAATGCTACATGTCTTTGACATAATGTCCCAGTGCTAGAAAGTATAAAAACCTCAGGAAGAACTACCAATCCATGAAAAGCTACTGGCAGGCTTTTTCACCTACCCACATTAGCCAAGCCTGAGACTCAAACTCATGCAGACAGAGGTGAGATGTCAGTGATCCTTAATGGTGAGCACTTTAGACCACTCTGCCACTTCAAAAATTTTTCAGTGTGAATGTTGGGACCTAACTCAGAGAACACTTTAGTTTCTTAAATCATGCTCCATATTAGTGTGTAGAAAGTAGACATTTGATGCTCGGGATGCCCTCCCATTTGAAATCCTGGCTAAAATGCTAAAGGAAATTCTGCACTCAACAAAATCTTGGAATTTTGTGTGATTCTTTAAGGAAGTTTAATAGTGTACACATTATTTCAAATGCCTGTACAAGATCACAACATAAATTTTATGACTGAATTATTCAGTAACTTTTGCATATTTTCTTAAAACTTAAAATAAATTGCCTGACACTAATATGCAGTTTTTATTTTGTCAACTCTGTGTTCTAAAATTTAAATAACTATAAAAATTACAGTAGGATCTATTTCGTGAGGCCATCCCTTCTACCAATAAAAATAGGATCTTGAAAAAATTGTAACCTTTGAAGTAATTTCTCTACATAATTCTAGTTTGTACAATGAGTATCTGGTCTTTCATTACAGGTGGTTTTTCAAGGCAGCTTTATTTGTATTGTAAATAGCCTGTGTAAGGCATAGGCAACTGCAAACAGCATAGACTCAGATCTGTCTTCACATAATGTACTTTTAGTCAAGAATAAACAATACAAACCCAGATCTGTCAGCACACAACACACACTATAGACTAATATTGTCATCACACAATAAACAATATATACCCATATTGTCATCACACAATAAATAATATAGACCCATATTGTCATCACACAATAAACAATATAGACTAATATTATCATCACACAATAAATAATATAGATCCATATTGTCATCACACAATAAACAATATAGACTAATATTATCATCACACAGTAAATAATATAGACCCATATTGTCATCACACAATAAACAATATAGACTAATATTATCACACAGTAAATAATATAGACCCATATTGTCATCACACAATAAACTATATAGACTAATATTATCATCACACAGTAAATAATATAGACCCATATTGTCATCACACAATGCACACTATAGACTAATATTGTCATCACACAATAAACAATATATACCCATATTGTCATCACACAATAAATAATATAGACCCATATTGTCATCACACAATAAACAATATAGACTAATATTATCATCACACAATAAATAATATAGACCCATATTGTCATCACACAGTAAACAATATAGACTAATGTCATCACACAATAATCAATATAGACCCTTATTGTAATCACAATAAATAATATAGACCCATATTGTCATCACAATAAATAATATAGACCCATATTGTCATCACACAATAAACAATATATACCAATATTGTCATCACACAGTAAACAATATAGACCCATATTGTCATCACACAATGTGCTTTCAGTTAAGAATAAATATTGACCATGATCTATCATCACATAATATCCTTGGAACAGGAATAAATGATATAGAACTAGATAATGTGCTCAAATTGAGAAAAAAAACAAAAAGGAAACCCTGATTCGTGTTTTCATAATGTGTTTTAAATCAGGAGCAAAAAGCATAGACCTGAGCTTTTGGCACATGATATAATGGGTCAGCTGTGTTCACAGCGAATGTTGCCATACGATATTATGGTCACTACCAGGTTACAAGCATGATTGGAATGAATTTGTTCTGTTGGTTGTATTGTCACTTTTAACGTGTTATTGGCTATATTGTGCCAAGAAAATGAGAACTAAGTTCTTTTTCAAGAACACCAAGCAGCTGTCTCAAGCTGGCCTGGGTGGGTGTTGAACCTGTAACCCTTGGATTATGAACGTGTTTTGCTTCCATCTGAGCATCTGTGGCTTCCATTGATAGATAATGAAGAGCATGTACAGCTAAAACACCTTTTTTAAACCATCTTTGGCCTAAAATGCATAAAGGTATCTTAAAAATTTCATGGGCATCTTTCTTTTTTTAAAAGAAACATGAAACCTCTTAAACTGAACTGAATTTAATTTCATTGGTCCAGTGCTAATCTAGTCTTTTGTTTGAATGGCATTATTAAGATTGTTTGACTCAACATATTTTATTACTGGTCATAAATTTTATATGGTCCATTTTTAAGATTGATTTTGTTTTGTGTAATATAGTTAAATATCAGTTATCCAGATGCCAGTTTTGTGGATTATTCACATATATGGACTATCACATCCTCTGAAGTGTGTGCTTACTATAGTGAATAAATGAAACACTTGCCTATACATTACAGAAATCAGAAACAAATTCAATCAAGTATAATCTAATAAAGTTATAATTACAATTGATATTTAAATAAAAGAAATTATAAGAGAGAAAAAGAGAGATAGTGTCATACAAAGAGAGAACATTTGTTTATTACACCCAGTTGTTACTAAATGAGTGCTGCTATAACAATATGTAGTTTGTCATGTAGAAATCCCAAACTTACCAAGCTACATTACTGCAATTAGAGGCATTCTGCACTCTAAGCCTATGTAATTAGCTGTCTGTGTATGATTGATTGGGACATAAGAGTGATGAAAGTTAATCACCAACTGGTTTAGTGTGAGTAGATTCTATGTCTGCCAAATTTAACTTCATCAACTTTGGCATTTATTCGGAGGATCATGGTTACAGTGGCCATCCATTGGACCTACTTACAAGTCTGGTCTGACTGCAAACACCATAGACCCTTATCTGCTGTTGCATAATGCAGTGGCAAATCAGGGTCATTGTTTTTTTTTTTTTAACTGATTATTCCTAACAAACTGCACAGACCCAGGTCTGCCAGTGCTCTCTGCAGTTTAGAATTTATCTGAGAGTGTATACAATGTGATAGCATAGATAGTGCTAGCAGACTTTTCTAAAATGGTGTGTGAAGTATTTAATTAAGTTTTTTTAATATTGTTGTTTCTACTTTTTCTGCTCGTAAACATGTCAGATGTCTACAGAAAGATAATATTTACTTCATAATTATTGTTGCATAATGATAGAATTTATTATTATTTGACTTTTTTTTATTAAGATAGCTACATTCACAGTTCTTTTTTTTAACCAAAATTTGATTATCCAGATAACCTACTATTTGGAGAAAGTAAAAATCCTGTGATTTGTCAGGATAATCGTTTTTTTTGCATATTAGCAAGTGGTCCATTGGTCACTCAAGCTGTGGGGGTGTACCTAGGAAGACACTTGATTGGAACAACTTGATTGTTGTTTTTCTTCACACTCATTTCTTTGTTAACCCTTTACTTAATATAAGCACCTTTTGGTCCTCTGCCGACGTACTATACAGGTGCCTTTTGTCACTTTACCCTATGTTAATATAAGCACTTTTTGGCAACTCTGTAAATAGGAGCCATTTTGAGCGGGTTTTCGTAGCACCGCCCTCAGGGGAAAACCCCTATTAGATACTACATTATTAATTGATGAGAATGATCATTATGTCAGATCATGTGGTCACTGTTGATGCTCTGGTTGCAATCTGCTATTTAAAGTAAGTAGCTTGTAACTGGGTCATATTCTCCATTCGACAAATGGTGGTCTCTGATATCATTTAGTACTTGAACCAGTAGAATCACCACTATGAAATCTTCAATAACTTTGGTAAAGGCTCTGAGACTGATGTAGGAAGCCCTTAGTTTTTATAAATTGTCAAATTCAACTGATTTAGTGATGTAGACACAGACAAAGAACTTGTAAATTTTGAGTATGAAAAATTGTCGCTATGGTTAATCACACTGCTTCACTGATTTGAGAGTGAACAAGTTCTCTTAAGATTTTAAAGCACATACAAAATTCTTTTGTTAAAAAATATAATACAGATATAACGACCGTATTTTACTCTTAAATCCTTCCATAAATAATATATGTGTACCAAAAACGTAAAATGGTTAAAATTGCTGTTAAATGTAACATACACTTCCCAGCTTAACAGGCCTATATGTAGCAGTCTGCACTGGGTAACTTTGCTACATGCGTATCAAAGGGCAAAAAAGCCATACACTCTATGAGGGAAAGGATTAAGGTTATTATAATTTACTTTTTTTGTGTTGTCACAAATTATTACAAGTTTTCTACAAGAGTTTATCATTTTCTTGTAAATAAGCTCTAAAAATGTTTTGATACAATTAATAATTGCTTCAATCTTATCCCCTTGATTTTAAAAGAAAGTCAGGTTTATATGATTACACTAAGTTAATTAATGTACAGTTCATCCAATACTGTTTGAGTCTGTATAATTTGATTGATGTGGTCTTTTTTATGTCTTTTGTACACAACAGTTTAGCAGAATTTCAATCATCCCTTGGAGTGGGACTTTGAGGTTGGAGATATTGGATGAATTGGACCTAAACATAAATAAGAATAATCTAAAGATATATGTTTTACAAATACTGAATTCTATTTTATACATGATACTCAAAGAATGGTGGCAATTTAATTTTTTTATGACATAGAATTTATATAGGTTATAAACCAAGTTCAGTTTAGAACATGTTTAGGGAATTTATAATAATGTACAGGCCATTGTTCATATGTAATGGATGGACATCAATGCATTATTCAAACTGATTACAAAATTGAAATGTTATAATATTTAAAGTTTCCTCCCTGGTATGTTTTCTCTAGGAGGGGGAGAAAAGGCCAGATCCCGTCACACTTCTAGAGGAAAAATGCTTCCCAGAGAGAGAATTGATGCTTTACTGGACCCAGAGTATGTGCATTTATTATATCCACCTTTTTGCTTTTTGTGATACTTTGTCTCTTATAGACTTTTCCTAAACTGCTGAGTTGAAATCCATTAATCCTGGTTTACCAGTAGTTTGCTGTATTTTACCATATTTAGCAACCATATTCCAGGGATGAATTATTGTTGGCTGTCACCCAAGGGCTCCAAGATAGGAGCAATGGAAGTCAAATTTTTGACTCGTAACCAGAGTTCTCTGCAATGTTTAAGGGCGCAAAATGTTTTAGCTCGCATCCCATTTATCACAGATTCAGGAGCAAGATCAGATTATCCAAATTTTTTAACAATATTTACATCTTCAGGTAATTTTTATGAATACATGTAACTTCACTTTTGTCAGTATAATGGTTTATCTAGCTAGTCTTTTTTGTAACAGAAATATTTCTAAAAATTTTCACAGAGCTTGCATTCTCTCTGCTTTAATTAAAGTACAGTTTGACGCCTGAAACATTCAGTGTTTTGTTTCCTTTCGTTGTTCTGTTAGCATTCCAAATTTTAATGACCTTTAGAAATCTTATTAGTCACTTTATCTGATTATGGGCATTTGAGTTTATGCTCTAAAAATTTTAAATAATTAATGACCCAGGGTTCTTTATAGTACTTTAATCAAACTTTTAAGATTAGGGTTTCAGTTTTATTGTTGCACCCAAAAGATTTTGTGATAGACATGTACATTTTAAGGCACATCCCAACAAGACAGTTTTAATATCAGTAGTTCCTTGCCTATCACAATTATAGAATGGTAATACCTCATCTGTGCTTAATGCACCAGTTCCCAGTTCTGGAGATTTCTTAGAACATTTTCATGGACCCAGTTTGATCCATGTCATCAGCCCATGCATTATAGCACATCCTCATTCTTTCCAGAAGAACTTTAAGTCAACACATGGCAGAAATGCTAATGAAGAGAAAAATATCAACAAGTGATGGGTTTGGTAAATGCCAGTGCTTGACATTCATAATGCTTAAATTAGTGAAATTATCCTCAGTCAATATCTATTAGAATATATATTGTTTCAAAAGATTACAGTGATAATTTGTAGCTAGTGCATTGCGCACAATAAGCCAGACACCCTCTCTACTTAAACATAAGTGTGAGGGACATTGCAGTAGGAATATGTAATCATTACTAATTCTCATCAAAAATATTATCCAGTCATTGTAAATGCTAGATTAATTGGTGTTCCATCATTACAGTGATTATTGATATTATTACAATAGCATGGTCGCAACATGAAATCTTTCAGTGCTGGCATGCTCTAGAATTATTAAGAATTTGGATACCGAAAACAGGTATTCAGATGCTTTCTTTGAAATCACTTTTTGATAAATGTTTGATGTCCTTTTAGGTCGCCCTTTCTGGAGATTGGTCAGTTAGCTGGGTTTAATCTGTATGGTGATGAAGAGGTTCCTGCTGGTGGAATAATTTCTGGCATAGGAAGAGTATCTGGGTAAGAAACAACTGATCTCTTGTAATACAGCTATAACTAATTCATCCTGAACAAGTTTCAGGCAATGACCAGTTGACCTTTCGATAGATATTTACTCACATAAAGACATCTTAAATGAATTTGTTAGTTAACATTTAAAATTGTATATATAGTGAACAACATATAGCAGGTGTACTGTTAAAATTTCATGATAAAAAGTTTTGGTTATTATATTTATATTTGACTATGTGCAGTAACATGAACAGAGGCAGTAGATTTCTGGGGGAAAAATAGTTCTCAGTTTTGTTTGATACTGCATCTAGGGTTGTCATTGGGTACCTGGTTACCCGGGTACCTGACTATAGAAAAACCTGGGTATTGAAACGTAAACGTGGGTACCCTTAAAAAAAAAAAAAATCACTACACTCACCAACCACTTCAAACAGGTGTGACAGCTATGGCTATAATTAGAAACCAGATCTCTGCTTAATATAAATAAACAATACATCAGACAGTCTGTTTGGATTAATAAAATGCATTGGCGTTGTGCAACCGGACAAACCGTTATCCCCTAGGCATTATATACCAAGGTTAAAACATTTGTTCTACAGGTAATAAACCTCTTTGTAGAAAATAACTATTGAATGTGGGTGCTAAATGATTGGTACATTGCATGCTCTTTTAATGAAATCCAGAGGGATACCTTTGATTTCCGAACACACATGTCAAAGAAATCACACAATGTATATTATGAACAATCATAACCAAGACACCTTGAAATCTTTGTAATCTTTGCCCGTTGTTTTTCTAGTCGACTAGCTCTGCAAATTTCGAAAGTTAGCCATCATACATATACCAATATTTCTATTTTCAATACTATGTTTGTACCATAACTATTTTAAGAATTATATAATTCCAAAATATTAACACTTATGCGACTGCATGGTATAACTGGGGCACGCATGCATGGGTAATTCAAATCTGCGGTCAAAAGCAGATGAATAAACGTGGTCTGTTCTAACAAGGACTTATACTTTAAAAAATGCGAGTGTTCTAAAGCTTTTAATGAGGCTGATCAAAGTGATCATTAAAAGTTGGATTATACCTACCATCTGTGTACAAAGGTCATTCTAAATAAATTTATTAATTAACAGCGTGTGGTCAGACAATTCGCAGCTACATCGGTGTGGATGAATCAGACCGCGTAGTACACGGTTAGTCTTTATCGCCATAAAAAAAAATATTAAAGAATTGGAGATAACAATTAGTTGGTCTACGGTTGTACATGTCATTCATGTGCTATCAGGTACCCGGGTATCTGTTAAAATTTGCAACGGGTAACCGGGTTGGTTTTTTCATGATTTTTGACAGCCCTAACCGCAATCTTGTAAAATGTTCTTTGCAGAAATATCTCCCTTCAGGCATTGTTCAGTCTGTGCAACTTTTGTAACTTTGATCTTTTTGTAAACTTCGGAATTGAATTAAAATGGTCAATGAGCATTATCATGCAGTTCAGTAGCTGTAAACTTTTTTTAAAAACCTTACTTGGGTTTAAAACATTTTAATCTGAACAGTGGAATTAAAAGGACACTATTGTTGACTGTAGTGTAAATACCAGGCATCAGCTTTATACCAATTCTCAACAAATTAGCTTGTATAGCATTAAATAGCTCTTACTGAAAGATTTCTGTTAAGAAACGAATGGAAGTATCATTACAGTAGTGTCTGACTATATCATGGTGAGTAAATAAGCTTAGTGCCTTGCTTAATGGCACATACAGACAGCTGACCCGGGGTGGGTTGGACAGGTGTCAAACCTTGAACCCTTGGATTACATGTCTGATGCTCTGCTAATGGTGCTACTTCAGCTCTCTAAAGGGAGTAATTAGAGATATGTGAAGTCCATTGTCCAGCATGCTGAATTAGCAAACAGTCATTTGATCTCAGTTTTCAGTTGTATCTACCATAAAGATCAAAAAAAAAAGAAAGTAACACTCTATGCATTGTCATTATTAGTCTCTGATGATTGCCATATATCAATTTTTCATCCTTATTGTAACCTTTGTCATCATTTTTGTAATCATTTTTGCCATCATCAAACTGGTCACCCTCTACCCCCTTTGTCATTGATTTTGAAAGTTCATCTTATTATGTCTGTGTAGTCATTTGTATTATCTAAATCATCACTGTCATTGTTCTAAATGTCACCATTATCATCATGATTGTTTTTATCAAGTAAATGATTATCGAATAAATGACTGTTATTTCTTCCACAGTGTGGAATGTATGATAGTGACCAATGATCCAACAGTAAAAGGCGGCTCATATTATCCAATAACCGTCAAGAAACATATACGAGCCCAAGAGATAGCTGAGCAAAATCACCTTCCTTGTATATATCTTGGTAAGAGACATTTCTTATAAAGTACAACATATAATTGACATAAAAACAAATTATGTTGTTATGTTTTTAAAAAATTCATAATTCTCTGAAGGGAATAGTAATATTTCTTAAAAGAAAATTTTCTATCACCATCGCTGTGATTTTAAAGTAAAGAAGTGCAGGGATTTTATGATATCCCTCATCCATCCATATTTATATACATACAGTCATGCAGGCATATTGTTGCATGTACATATACTGTATATCATCGCTTATAAGATGATACCTGATGTACATATACTGTATATCATCGCTTATGAGTCCCACTCCAAACTGCACTGACCCAGATATTTTGTAGCATAATACGTATGCACATCTGGGTATTTGTTTTAAGAGTAATCAGTAGAACAGATAGACCCTGATCTGCAGGTGCCTTAAGTTATGGCAGATCAGGATCTTTGTTGTTTGCAGTTTGACTTTCGCTGGTAAGTATATGTCATATATATAATGTCCCATAATACCTCCTATACCATTAAGCATTGATAAATTACATTTTGAGAGACATAGACCTGTGTGTTGTAGATTGTGCCAACACACTGTAGGGAACTTTTGTCCAATTCTTGGGGTTGGGGGATTAGAATGTTTATGTAAATTTGAATAATTTCATCATTATGTATCTCAGGTCTAAAAACAAGTATGTGTGGAGTCAAGTAACAACAGATAGTAAGTGGTGGTCTCAGACCACTGGTTCATGCTCAGGGGTATTTCCATATCTTATGGGAACATGGCACCTAAGCATATCATAATAAAAGCTATTGAAATATATACTAATCTTGTACCCATATGTACATTTACTAGAAATGAAAAGAAAAATTTATACATGCAACAAATTTGGACGGCAGTGTCCATCCCTACCACCAGAGGTCTTGTCCCTGAGTCTGTACTTAGAATCTAGTGAGATTCCCACCTTCAGCTATAACTAAAAGTGTGTATGTGTGTGTGTGCATACATACATACATACATACATACATACATACATACATACATACATACATACATACATACATACATACATACATACATACATACATACATACATACATACATACATACATACATACACACACACACAGACACACATACATACATACATACATACATACATACATACATACATACATACATACATACATACATACATAAATACATGCATGCATGCATGCATGCATGCATGCATACATACATACATACATACATACATACATACATACATACATACATACATACATACATACATACATACATACATACATTTGTGGCATCACAATAATTTTAGTTGGTGCAGAAGAATTTATAATGTTTCAATCTTGTTTTTTAATCTTATATGCTTATAGGTTTAATAATATAATATTATAGGCTTCTGTTTTCACAATTTACCTAGCTAAAAATAGCTTTAAAAACCTTGCTTATCCTTTGGAACTTTCATCATTGTTGCACATAAGATCTTGATCAGTTTTTGCACCTCATGTTAAGGCCAAAATTGCCAACTGACCAGCATAAAGTATCTTCCATGTGAAAAACTAAGATACAGTTAGTGGCTGAGATTTTGAAATTTTATATTCTGCTTTGAAGAGATCTCAGGTGATGTTTCTCAGGGAAGGGATAGTTGAGACAGATATTATTAACATTTGAAGCTCATGCAGAAATGCTATGTATATTTTTTTTCTTGAGTTCTTATTTCATATACTATTCAGTACCTTTGCCTCTCTATTCACTCTCCTAAGAAATAATTTCCACTTTTTGAAAGATTATGGGCCACTTGGCAAAGCAGACCTACATCAAACAGTGTTTGTTAGAATAATTATTATATTTCAATGACCCAGTTTTATTTTTTTCTTTTTACTTGTTTTATGTTCTATAATTTTTAGTGGACTCTGAAATGTAAGAAATAATTTCCACTTTTTGAAAGATTATGGGCCACTTGGCAAAGCAGACCTACATCAAACAGTGTTTGTTAGAATAATTATTATATTTCAGTGAGCCAGTTTTATTTTTTTCTTTTTACTTGTTTTATGTTCTATAATTTTTAGTGGACTCTGGAGGCGCTAATCTACCTCGACAGGCCGAAGTGTTCCCAGATAGAGATCATTTTGGACGTATCTTTTATAACCAGGCCAACATGTCTGCAAAAGGAATTCCTCAGGTTTCTTTAGAGTTTTTAAGATGTTATGGGCTTGTATTTCTTTCATATACCCATAGCATTCACCATATCATGATAAGAATTAGATTCCAAAATAATTAATATGTGTCATGTAAACCCCAATCTGATATGGCATAATGTGCCAACAGATCAGGGCCTGTATTATTTGTTTTGCTGATTACTTCCAGCAGACTACAGACAACCAGATCTGCTGGTGCATTATCAGTATATCTGGATCTGTGCAGTTTGCAGTTGGACTCGCTTTATAAGCAAGTATAAATGGTAACCACATGAATTCAGATATCTGAGTTCATAATACATGCCTTTAATATATATATATATATATATATATATATATATATATATATATATATATATGTATATATATATACATACATAGAGATTTCACAGCATGAATGACTGACTGCCTTCTGTATGTTATGTCTTCTGTGTTCTTTATTGATTCATAGGCTTAATGATTACCATTTTGATGTCGCTTAGATAATATAAAAGTTTACAAAATTCAACTCACACATTAAAAACTTACATTGTTTTCTTATTTTGTTTGTACATTAGCTTTCTATAATTTGAATTGTACAGTATTTTTGGGGGGCCTCAAGGAGTTGCCGAGTGGTCTAAAGCGCTGTCCATTACAGATCACTGCCATCTCAACTCTGTCTGCATTGGTTTGAGTCTAGGATTCGGCAATTATGGATACGTGAGAAAGCTTGCCAGTAGCTTCTCTTGGGTTGGTGGTTCTTTCCGGTGATTTCCCAGTTTCTTCCTCCACCATTAATACTGGCCGCCATGTATAGCCTATTGTGTGCTGCAAAATGGCATTAAGCCCCACAACAACAACAACAACAACAGCATTATTTTTTCACACTGCACTTCTTCTATACTCTAATGCATCATTGATGACATTGGAATATTCCATCATAATAAATGTTTTCCTCCATGCATATATAGGGACCTAATAGATTTATTTTAGCATTATTCTTTGATATAGGAAATTAATATTTAAGTTACTATATTTGAACAGAAAATTATTTTAAAAAATTTCTGAGTGACTCTTGTCATGCAGCATCACAAAGTAAAAAGTTGTTTATATTTTCCCTTACATGTACATTATTGTGCTATTTTTGGTGACACCAGTACAGTTTTCCTGTACATACTACAACATCTTCCCTACTATTACAAATTATTTAATGATGTATAAAACTACTTTAAGCTGTTTCATTTTGATAATTTACCCATTTGAAAAACAGAATGCAATTAACCATGCCTTGCTTTTGATTGAATTGATTAGTAATACTTTGGGATCTATGCTAGGTGCTGATATATCTTTTGACTGTTATCTTAATGGATACCTGTACATTTTTAGGTTGCGGTTGTTTTAGGCAGCTGTACTGCAGGTGGTGCTTATGTGCCTGCAATGGCTGATGAGTCAGTTATTGTCAAGAAACAGGGAACAATCTTTCTTGGAGGACCACCTCTGGTAAGAGACTGATGTGTGTGCTGACCCAGACTGTCTATATAGACACCTGGAACTTATTGTATGTTTTTATTTGAATATGAAATGTTTAAGATGGTTGTTATTGCTTAACAGGCTTGAGGCAGCTGTTCTGGACTTTTGTACCGTATTTCATGATATATGTGCTTGCTGTCTGTCTTCATCTATGTTATTGTGTTCATCATGCATTGGCTGTTTTGTTTTAATGTGTTTCTTCATCTTCTTGTTTTTAAACGAGAACAATTAGACTTATTGCTTCAGATTCATTTCGTGTAGAACAAATCACCATCACGTGATACTTGCCAGTCCACTCATTTATGCTATGATGGACCCTTATTATTTGCTTTAAATGACCACTTCTTGGCTCTCCACAGTACATTGTGCACTTGACTAAATCACCTGGTACTACATTCATCACTACTTAAATGTAAACTGAAGCAAAAAAAGAAAGGTTTCAAAGCTGGTCAGCATAGAACAGGAAGAATTCACGTTATCTCCCTTTAGCCCTTTCCAGCACAGTAATTTAAAAACTTGGTTATTAATTTTGATAACCTAATTCAGATCCCCATTAAATTATCAAACTTTGTGTCAACTATCCAAGAGATACCATTGCATATCGCATTATTCAATGCCCAGTCAGTATAACCACTGGAAAAGTGCACACAAATAGTTAATTTTATCAACTACTAGAATATCTGCATCTTTAACCTGACAGAAACATGGCTGAAAACATTAGGCAATGAACCCGAATGTGTGGACCTAGCACCAACACTCAACCATATTCTAATCTCCCATTCATGTCAAAAATGTTAGAAAAAGTTGTTCTATCCCAACTTGTATCTTCTGAATTCAAACAGTCTTTTTAGCAATGTAGAGTCTGCATATTGCCCTTGCCACAGTACTGAAACCACTCTTCTGAAAGTAGTCAACAACCTTCTCTCAGCTTTGGATAGCAGAAAGACTACAGTCCTTACTCTCCTTGACATGACTGTAACATTTGACATAATAGACCATGATATATTACTTCACCGTCTCCAGAATGTATTTGGCATTCACAATACAGCCTTACTGTGGTTCAAGTCCTAATCCTACTTGGTCAACAGGATACAAATTGTTTCCACAAATGGAAAACACTCCAGCCCATTTGATCTATGCTGTGGTGTTCCACAGGGATCTGTTCTTGGACCTCCTCTCTTCATTCTAAAAACTCAGCCACTCTCAAGTGTCATAAATCATCATTAGGTGTCTCACCAGTTGTATGCTGATGACACCCGAATATACAAACCTAGCCACCCAGCTGAAATTGATGCTACCATCCAAGGTGTAGAGATGTGAAATTGTGGATGACATGTAACAAGGTGCAGATGAATGATGATAAAACTAAAGCCATTCTGATTACCATATTTGCCTTCCTATAAGTCGCTGTGGAGTATAAGTCGAATTCACTGATTTTGTAAATTTTTCATTCTTCATCCATATATAAGTCGATTCAGTGTATAAGATGAGGCCAGGTCAATAACTTGGCTTCATATTTTTACACTAGTAACTTCCAGTTTATGACTATTAATGGTATCACTGTATGATATTACATATTACCAGAAGTCTTGAAATTTCATCATTGATGCTAACATGCTTGTTACTGTTTTGATTTGGAGAGAGAGAGAGAGAGAGAGAGAGAGAGAGAGAGAGAGAGAGAGAGAGAGAGAGTGTGTGTGTGTGTGTGTGTGTGTGTGTGTGTGTGTGTGTGTGTGTGTGTGTGTGTAAACAGTTCATGCTTATGATATCCATTGCACCAGGAACCCCATGACTGTGTATCTTAGGTAAATGTTAATTAAAGGTCTAAAGCTTCATTATTCCAGTTGAAACCAGTCTAAGTGTAAGATTCAACAGATGAGATAAACTCAGTGAGGCTAACAATAGGGAAATGAGAATTTCCATAAGGGAATCAGAAATGTGAAGAAAATTAACAGACAGAAAACAGAAAAGTTACAAACAAAAATAAATAAAACACTTAATATTATACTTAAACATTACTATAAAATGCCTTTTCAAATTTACACATACAGTTTTATAATACATAATATAAAATGTCAAATATATTTGAAAGCACATCCATATTATAGTTCTTTTTATTACCTGTAGTAGAACTGTTGCACATTCTAATTAAGAAAATAATAATTAGGAGTTCACTGAATTATCTCCAATATCTGAAAATCCCTTGAAGTCTTCATCTTCCATATTGGAATGAAAAATGGCAGCTATCTCAGGGCTCAGATCGTTGGAAATGTTCTCATTATCATCTGTCTCCATCACATCATCCTCGTCTGGCTTCTCTATCCCACTGACAATTTCTACTTTGGCAAAGCCATTCACAGTCGCCAATTCAGGAACTCTGTCCCATGCATCCTTAACCCAATGTGCAACCTGGGAATATGTAGTGACAACATACGTCTGTGTTTGTGAAGCTGTTGTCCCCTGCCATAATCTGATAACCCCCTCAACATCCAAAGCTCAGATTTGAAATAGCGATTAACATAAATGTTTAATGGTTGTAATAACTTTGTCATACCACTTGGGATGATGCTCAACAATGTCTTCTTAGTTTCAGTATTCACCTTTCTCTCAGCACATAGAATCCATAAGGAGAGACTTCTTAGTGAGAAAAAATTCACCAACTCGATGTGCAAAACATCTAACCACTTCTCCATCACTTTGTCCATGTGTATCATGTTAGTCATTTCCAAATTGATCTTATCATGGACATACTCATGGAAATTGTTCGTTTTCCAGAAAGTCTACTAGTTTCTGTGCCATTGTAGTGCGAAGTCTTATACTAAGGCCCCTTCTTTGCAAAAACCTAAAACACCATGATGTACTTCCACTAAAACTTCAAATCCTAATTCAGTTGCAATTTCCTTTGCCATGTATCTGAGTTCAACTGAGTTCATTCCATGACATGTGGTCCATTAAGTCAAGACATATTCTTCTAATTTATCCTCAATAAATATCCATCTTGTTTTGCAGCCACAATTTGCTTTCTTTGACTTTTTTTGGGACAAACTTAAAGATCTAATGTTTTCTTACTTTAAATATTTTTAGCATGTTTTCTGTTTACTAATTTTGTGGTGTTTGTTTTTATTTTTGTAATCATATCATTATATTTGTTCGTCTAATGTTGTAAAGTGCTTCGACCTTCTAAAGATTAGGTGCTATACAAAGTCCTTATTATTATTATTATTATTATTATTATTATTATTATTATTATTATTATTATTATTATTATTATTATTATTATTATTATATATTAAAGATGGGAGCCAATTTGTATGCATTGGAATAATGCATGTCAATCAACAAAAATTATACATTTGATTGTATTACATGATGCCTTTAGTATAATCCACAAAAGCTTAATGTTACAGAAGTAAACAGGTATCATCTCCCATTTCTCACAATTTATGCTCTTTGGTTTTTTTTTCTAAGCACCATGCTTTTGAACTAAGAAATTATCATATATGTGGAATATGAAGTAACTTTTAGTTACACAACAACAGTGATATTCCAGTTTCATGTGCTAAAATTATTGAGCTAGTGTCCTAAGCATGCAAAGAGATGAGCACTGCATATGGAAACACTTTCATGTCCACCTACCAAAACATCAATACAATTATACATTTTGAAACTCCACATACTTTACCTCTGTCCCTATATATATATATATATATATATATATATATATATATATATATATATATATATATATATATATATATATATATATATATATATATACACACATACACACATACACACACACACACACTCCCCTCCTATTGTAGCAACACCAACACTTAACTCACATACAGTGTATGATTTGGTAATCATTAAATTTAAGGGGCCAGCTGAATAGACCAACCCTGTATCTAAATGCTTCCACAATATTTTAGCAAGATAATAATAACATCAATTTTCATTATTCCCACAAATTTGATCTGTTCATTTGTCCATGATATTTTAATATTTACTCATTTTTCTCCACAACACTTTTTGATTATATAAAACTTGTAATGGTAACTAGCTGTTTAATTAATCCTGCTTGATCTAAAATAGTACACTACATTTTCCAGATTTTTCACCATGAACACCCTTTTTCACAGAGTTTAAGAAAAGAATTATGCATATAATCCTTTGCTGCTATTTTTTTTTTATCCCAGGTGAAGGCAGCTACAGGGGAAGAGGTGTCAGCTGAAGATCTAGGAGGGGCTGATCTGCATTGTGGGTCTGTCTTCCTATTCTTTCAAATTTTTGTCTTTGTGACCTTCTTTGTAAATGTCACTGTGTCATTTTTTTAAGCATTTATTTTAGTTATGCATGTTGTAATAACATTTTGTCCTTCTGTCTGTTCATTTGTGTCTGGTTTTCATTTCTGTCTAATAACATTAAAAGTCCAAGTAGCTTTGCAATATTTTTGGATGGTTTGTACTGGAATTACAGTGAAACTGGTTGATATTATTGGTCACCAACTAAAGGCCACCTTGTCTCAAAAAAGAATATTGGTTTCTGCACCGTAACTTGAGTTTCAAACCATCTATAGATGAAGTCACCAGAATATGTTAGTTGGCATGCAAATGAGGAAAGAAAGTAAACTGTTGATCTTGGCATCACAAGTTCAAAGGTCAAGATGACAGTGACTTAAAGGAGAGCAATTGTTCCTCATAACAGTTTTAGTTCTAGAATGTGTATTTTGACCATCTTGTCACTGAACCTCGTGAATAGCTAGCATATGGGGTAGGAAAGTAATCTATTGATCTTGTGGTCACAAGTTTGAAGGACAAGGTTACAGTGACTCAAAGGAGAACAATTGTTACTTGTATCAGTTTTAGTTCTAAAATGTGTATTTTGACCAACTTGTCACTGAATCTCGTGAATAGCTAGCACATGGGGTAGGAAAGTAATCTATTGATCTTGTGGTCACAAGTTTGAAGGTCAAGGTTACAATGTTTCAAAGGAGAACAATTGTTACTCATATTAATTTTAGTTCTAGAATTAGTACTTTGACCAAACTTGTAACTGAACATTGTGAGTAGTTTGTACATAGGGTACAAAATTTGTTCATTGATTTTGTGGTCAAATAGTCATAGATTAGAGTCACATTGAATTGAAAAAGAAATGCAGGGTTTATGCCCAATAAGTTTGGCAAAGACATGCCATTTACCTTGATAGAATTTTGTGGATGGCATGCACTTTGGGTCAGGTTACAAATTTGGGGGGGGGGGATTAAGAAAAGTAAATTGCTGTTATTACTGTGATACAGACCATGGAAAAGGTCGTTTGATGGATTCATGGATGAATTATCAGATGGATGGATTTAGTTGCATATTATTTTAATCCTGGCTATATTCTGCCAGTCAGATCAATGCATGTACATGATGCACAACAAAACAAAATTTTTAGAATTGCATGCAGGTACATAGTTTGGCAACTTAAAGGCAATAAGCCAGATAAAGACAGAATGGTTTATTTGTTAATGCTGCCTGGAATTAGCTAGCTTCCATATATAGAATATAAAACAGTATGTATATTATGACCCTCTTATCAAAGTATTTAGTATCACTATAGACACCTTTGGATGAAATTTATCACAGTATTTTTATGGTAAAACGATATATCTATATACTTTAATGTTTACTTTTCTAAATTCCTATGAAAAGATAAGCAAACTAGATTACATACCACATTGATATCTTCACTTCTTTCAGCAAATCTGGAGTGACAGACTACTATGCTGAAGATGACCTTCATGCATTACACCAAGCCAGATGGATCATTAAGAACCTTAACTACATAAAAGATCCAAAGGTATAGATGAAAATATATATAGATAAATATACTCAAAAACGTCCTGAACAATGCATCAGCAATTAAAACAATATGAAAATACAAAATACTGAAATGTTTCTGCCAAAATTATAATTTGGTTCTTTCCATTTTATCCTACTTCCACCATATATCGGCTGATTTCTATTCAGAGGCTTGAAAGCCATTATAGACCAGTTATTTCTTTTAACACCTAATGAAACATTATACATTCTGCCTTAAACTTGACATATAATAATATGATAATCAATTGACAGCTTGTTGTGTACACTTGTTTGCCTTCTTGAGCTGATTACTCGTCCACACTTATAATATTTCCAGTCCTACAATAGTCATTCCCACAATGTGCGAATGAAACATGGAAACAAATTTTTAAAAATACATTTATTAAAATTTATTATAGAAGTGTAGATTTCAGCTATAAAATGGTATATGCAGTAGATGGCCTTTGAAACATTATTTACCATATTCCAGTTAAATGCACTTCTCTTTGGCTTGAACATTCATCTTGACATAAATCAGCAGTACTGGATTTAGGCATAAGCTAAACAAGCTACAGCTTCAAAGTCTGAACTCAGTCTGAAGGAGCCCCTTAAATTTATTTCATACCAAATATGGCCTCTACAGCTTCCCATAGCTTAGGGCCTTGCTTTGTCTAAATCCGGCACTGTATATCAGGAATGAGTTAGGTCACTCTTAAAAGCCAGTTCAGTAATTTCTAACTACTGGTCAACTTCCTTCAAAAGTACTAGGTGCATTATATTCTAGATATGTGCACAAATCTTGTGTCATGTCTGGTTAACTTTTTAGTTTTTGTTAACAAATGGCCAATTTCGTTGTTGTCCCCACTCAAGACTTTACCCTTGCCCTTCCCCATCTAAAGAGTTAAGATGCATGTGAACAGGGTATCTCTTCCTTAAAGAACTTGCATCAAGATACAATCTCAATATCTTCAGTCCTCTCAGTGAGATTGCATCTTATCAGTTGAGAGAACCTCATTCGGCTTACAGTGGGTGTCCTTGAATCACCATTCATTCAGGAATCGTGTGCAGATTCAAACATATTTGGGATAGGTTTATTCTTCATAAAGACAAATAACCAAAGGTCAGAATAAATTATTTTACATTTTGTCACCAGAAGTAAGGACAGTTCCCAAGTTCCCACTATAAAAGCATTCTGGTCCATCTCTTCCTTAAAAGCTATGAGTATGGGGCAGATAAGTACAATATTGATTTTAGGGCACAAGATGTGTGATTTGGATTTTTAACGTAGCTTAACGATTTTTCATTCACATTGCTACAATGTTTGCAGTGTCACAGTTTACAGTGATGTCTAGCACTGGAGCACCATGACACTCACATGTAGTATAATGTCCCACCCAGTCAAATTATTCTGACACCAGGCCGACCAGTCCTGACACTAATCTCTTAATGCTGAGTGCCTTGCAATACAGCTGTGCATACCATTTTTAAAAGTTTTTGATATGACTTGGTAAAGGTTCAAACTCATGACCTCCGCTCTAACCACTAGGTCACCAGCGTGGTAGGGTGAAAATGTTAACAGGTCGATGTCATTGTGACTGAAAAAGAAACATGGTTACTGCACATCAGCTTGAATGGACAATTACCAAACTTTATGGATAGCTTGCTGGTATTAGCGGTAGGGAAGAACAATATCCGTTTCAGGGTCAAGACATCAAAGTCACTGTGACTGAAAGAAGACAAATGATTTCCATGCAGATAACTCAATTTCTGCACAGACTACAGTTAACCAAAATTTCTGAATGGCTTGCACTTGTGGTAAGGAAGAAACATTAACTTCGGACTCAATAGGTAAAGGATGGTACTACTAACTTGAAGAGAAAATGGTTCCTGTTCAGTATATTGAGTTCTCCATCAATGCTTGCCACACTTTGTGGAGAGCTTGCATTTACTGTAAGGAACAACCAAGTTGATTTTAGAGATAAAACATCAAATACCAAGGTAATTGAACAAAACTGTTTTCACACAGTAATATTAGTTTTACATCACAGATTTGGCCCAAAACTATGCTAAAGGCTTGTACATAAGGTAAGGAAGAAACTTTGATTTCAGGGTTGAAAGAGCAAAGGTTGGGGGTCACTGGTACTAAAAGGAGACAAATGATCTCTGCAGAGAACATATATTTATTTACATAGAGGACTGATGTTAAACATTGGGTAAGAGTATAATGTGCATCACACAGTACTCTGTGAATAGTTAGACACATAATCACTGAATTTTCACATTAACATCTTGAAATATAGCTAAATTTCCCTGCTTTGTTTTATGCACATATCATTTGAACATAATTCATGTTGACATACAACAGAACACCATTCATTTAATACATGCTGAGAAAGACTGGTTTGTGTATGTGTAATCTGCCATGTTGTCCTGAATTCTAGATGTGTCAAGTTTTGATACTGCAAAAAGAAATCAAAGGGAGGCAGTTACATTATGGCCCATTGTAAAGCAGGTCATTCTTTAATAAACAAATCAACTCTTCCACAGGCTATGTCAGCATCAAAGAATTTGACATAAGCAGACCATTTTTTTTAGCATGTAATTAGTAGTGAGCGTTATGCTATTTGTCAATCCAAATGGTGTGGAAATAATTTATGCATGAAACAAATTAAGTAATTTTATGTACATTTGAAAGACACTGATGTGAAAATTCATGAGTAACAGAGCTACAGGCACAGATATTAATAGTAATGCTATGTGGAATAATGTTTATTAAAGAAAGTTAAATAGGTTTGTTTATTGTATGCACATATGTATTTATGCACAGTGAACAGTTCTGTATACATGTACTGTGAGCAGTTCTGTATACATGTGCTGTGAGCAGTTTTGTATACATGCACATTGAGCAGTGCTGTATACATGTACTGTGCGCAGTTCTGTGTACATGCACAGTGAGCAATTCTGTATACATGTACTGTGAGTAGTTCTATATTTATGTACTGTGAGTAGTTCTGTATTTATTAAATAAGAGTAGTTCTGTATTTATGTAGAGGTGAAATTTTGAAAAATATATCTTGCCATCTAAAAAATTATTTAGACATATCCATATCAAAATGTATCAAGGCATACTTTCTGCAATGAATCAACTCATAATCATATTGTAAGGTTAAAGAGATATTATTAAATATGATGTTTTTTACAGATGGGTTTAAATCAGCCAGTGAAATTGTACATGATCATTCAGAACATGTCATCTCATTGTTACAGTGATGTAGTGTATCAACCAATCTCCTTTACTATTTAAAGCACCTTTCCAAGTTTCAGGAAAGTCTCATTTCAGCATTACAATAAAGGCTCAGTTTGTTGCCAGGCCCATATATGGCAGAAATCTTGCAGTGTCATGCGAGAGATCTGGTTGAACAATACTACATTTTATATCACATTCCATTTCTTGCCTGCAGGTGACCATTCAGCCCCCGGCGGCACCCCTGTACCCTGCTGAGGAGCTGTATGGTATTGTAGGTGACAACCTCAAAAAGACATTTGATGTACGAGAGGTAACTATTAAAATTCTGTAATTCCCCAGCTGACACTTAGTGTTGAATTCGATACATTGCTAGATTTATTTGTGCTTTAGACTCAAGCATTTAATAATATAGTCATTTAATCTGATTATTCATGTTTTGGATGCAGTTTAGACTATTGTTTACTACCAGCAGGGGATTTTGTCACTTTCTTGTCGGGAATGTTTCATAAGGAAAATATTTCATCAAATATAGGCTTATTTCATTGTGGATTCTTAATATAGGCCTATTTCATTCTGGATTCATAATATAGGCCTATTTCATTGTGGATTCATAATATAGGCCAATTTCATTGTGGATTCTTAATATAGGCCTATTTCATTGTGGATTCTTAATATAGGCCTATTTCATTGTGGATTCTTAATATAGGCCTATTTCATTGTGGATTCTTAATATAGGCCTATTTCATTGTGGATTCTTAATATAAGCCTATTTCATTGTGGATTCTTGGCATGTCATTACTTTGAGTATGTAAAAATTATATTATTATATAGTTTTTATCCATAATTAACCACACCAGTGACTGAAATCAAAACAATGAACAATATTAAAACCCATTTTCATTCAGAGCAGAACAAGATCATCATTTTATCTGAATGACTATAAATTCAGGTACAAGTGAAATCAGGTCAAATGGTCAAGAGTTAAGAGTTGTGTTTGTAGTTCATGTCACTTAATTTATAATGGGACACCAACTTACAAGCCAACCATTACTCTTTTAACATAATCATTAAGCTTTTATTCACCAAATTACATTTTACACTCACCTGTATACGGATCATGCTTTTTTTGGTACATTGAACAAATAAAAACTAAAACAATGAAAAGTTGTTTTTGTCATTTTTATTATTGTCTCTTTAATTCCACTTCTTTAAATTTGGGAATCTATTTAGAAAGTAGACTGCTGCATAAGAATAAAGTAAGTGGACTTTTCATTCTTATTTGCTGTTTATAATAATTGTACTGGAACCATTTTCAGGAAAACAGAAGGTTTCTCAAAAAATGAACTTTTCCAGACAGATTTGTTATATTAATAAGCTAGTTACATATTGGACTAGTCTATACTTTGAATAAAATTATGCCAGATATTAAGTGACATTCTTCATTGTGTGATATTTGGATGTTAAATGATAGAAAACATTAAATGCATCTTTTTCAAAGTTCAAAACATGTCAAATCAGAAAGATGACAAGTCAACACTTCTTTAGAAACTTTAAAAGAATATGATAGTAATATAATACATTGTATGTAAGTTACACCAGTAGACTAGTTAAAATATAAATAATTTTTCAGTATTTTTTGTGTTTGCATTCTGGTTCTATTCCATGTTAATTTGGTCTTGTGACACAAATTTTGACTAGCAGCAGAACCAGGTTATTTTCAGATGTGCTGTGATTCTGGCATGTAATATATAGATTACACTTTTTAGGAAAAAATTATGCTTTTTTTGTTACTTATAGCAACAAATATGCTAATGCCTCTCGGGTTGGCAAGTATGTACTAAGTTCAAGAGCGCTACTAAGATTCACTACCTACTGATTTTGTAATGATATTAACTTTAGAAAAACAAATCCTTTTTATCTGTGACAACCAAATGCTTATAAATGTTTTTACTATGGAATGGAGAAGATTTTAAGCAATTTTGAGGTTTAAGGGTAAGGGAATCAGGCAGCATCACCTCCCCTGGTGATATTGATCCAAGCCTTATTTGAGTTCCTGGGTAACTTGTGCCATTATGATTTTTCCCCTTTTCCTTACAAATTTCAGTTAACATCATACATTTCATTTCATTCCGGAATGAGTAATTTTAATGTTTGTTAGATTCAGTATTAATTTTACCATATATGAAAGCCAAGGATATAAAACTTGCTCATGAAACTAAGATGATGAGCCACCAAGATCTGTTAAACAAAAACATTTGGCACAGAAGTTCAAATCAAAATAAGCGTAGCTTTGGTCTTGGAGCTTGGAAAGTGTTAATGGAGGTACTAGTGAGTGGTTTAAACTTGAAAATGGTGTTAAGTTCTAGTCCAGTGTATATGCTGGATGGACAAAAAAAACATAGCATGCATGTCAATCTTTCAAGTCAATGATATTTCGAAATTTAATGTAGAAAAGGCAGACTAGCTGGAATCTTGTGCTGCAAAATCATATAGCTCTTGTGTAAAGGTTAATATAAATTTATTAGGCAATGATTTCAGATGAAATTAAGAACTAAGGGTATTTTTTTAATCAAGTTACCACTGTCTGAACAAGTTGACTATGGCATTAATGGACTAACACAACATTGTGCAATGGTAAATCTGGCCTCATAATCAGTAAAATACAAGAAAGTGAAAGTGGCTGAAGTGTCCAAAAGACAATTCTACATAAGGTCACTGAGAGGTTATTTTTGCAGGCTAAAACAATTAAGTTCTCTTGTAGCTCAGCCGGTATAGCATCTGACTCAAAACCCAAGAGTCATAAAATTGACAGTGGTTGCCTCGGTGTGTCCTAGGAAAAGTTATATCATTCCCATTTCGTTGGCATGATATAAGTAATATTTTCAAAAGGCCATTGAAAAAAACGAACAATAAACTCATGCATTTTGAAGCTGAATGCATTTCCCTTTATAACTTTTGCAATTATGTCCGTAACTTTTTCTTGCAGTTATGCTAAAACAAATTGAGTAATATTTAGATTTAACTTAGACATGTATTGATAAGATGGTTGTGTTTCTTTGCTCATAATGTTTCTTTTTAGCTAGCAAATACAAATTTCTTTTACCGGCAATGTATAAGTTTATACTTATTGCAGGTAATAGCAAGAATCGTGGATGGTAGCAGGTTTGATGAATTCAAAGCCAAATTTGGAGACACACTGGTGACAGGTAAAATTTTATTTTTCCATAAATAAAAGTTCATGCAGTTCCTTAAAAGGTTAATTATATAAGAAATTAAAATGGAATACAGAGTAATTTGAAGTACTGAATGCAGAATTAACATGAAAGAAAATATGATTTCATTTTGAAGAAAATGTAGAATGCGAGACCAAGACTGCCAATGATAAATAATAAATGAAATTAGAACCAAATGTGAATGCATTTTATGAATGGATTTGAAAATCTGATATTTTTAAGTTGCCCCTAAATTTCAAAGGTTGAAAATCCTATAATCATAAGATAATTCAAGATCAGATAGTTCACATTGTCTGATAATTTTTCACCGCTTACAAGCTAAAGTAGTATTCTTGTAGTAATACATAACACAGTGGGTTTGTGTTGTATGAAAGCATAGGCAGGCTGAAAACCCCCCAAACAACGAGCATTATAAAATTAATATTGCATTCCGTTTTGATTAATATGCTAATAAGATTCTAAAAAAAATGTGTCAGAAGTCAGGAATCTTACTCATTCTTATCTATCTACATGTATTCAAACATGCTTGCATACATTCATAGATTCATACATACATACATACATACATACATACATACATACATACATACATACATACATACATACATACATACATACATACATACATACATACATACATACATACATACATACATTATATACATACATACATACATACATGCATGCATACATGCATGCATGCATGCATGCATACATGCATGCATGCATGCATGCATGCATGCATGCATACATACATACATACATACATACATACATACATACATACATACATACATACATACATACATACATACATACATACATACAAAAATTAATTTGCAGTGACATTTGAGCATCAGTACTGTTCTTTAATTGATAGAATTTTCAACATTAAGACTGAATTTACTAGAAATTTCAAGATCCAATAGCTACATAGCTGTTGTTATAACTGTTTTATAAATGTTTTAAAAAAAAATTAAACTTTGCTTTATAAAATATCACTGCACATTTGATGAATTTCTAGGTCAAAAAAATTTTAGGTGTGGAAGGGGGAAAAAAATCAATACAGTCAGTCCACTGAAATCATCCTGACATTATTGTCCATTCACTCTTATATGCAAATTTGATCTGCAAGCTGTACATGATATTCATACATTTTGTTATGAAGCAGCCTGAACAAAGTGCAGTCCTAACAAAAACACCATTTCAAATATTGTATGACAGGTAATGCAAAGGATTTAAAATTGTTTTAGTTATTGGTAAGTTCATGTTTTCATTAAATATATCTTGCAGACCAATTGAAATAAAAATTATCAATTTTTATTTTTTGCACAAAACATAGCCACAAAATCTTAGACTGAGTCCAGAAATGTAACTTCAGAGCAAAAATTATTGTAAACCATAGTCCAAAAACAGTTAATTAGGCATTATAAAATTATTTTGGTAAATAATTTTGTTTAAAAACAAAGAAGATCAAGAAACCTAAAAATAATAAATAATTATGTCAGCATTAATAATCTTCAATTACAGATCATATATATATCATTTTACTAAATATGCATTTGATTTCATTCATTTTTCTCTGCGTTTGCATTCTGTTTGCAATTCAGCAATCTTCTTGTCATTTCTAATTTATTGTCACAGAAATAGTCAGATTGTTTTTTTTGCTTCCATTCATCATTTTCTTTCATTTAGAATGCATTTTCAGTTGTAATAGTATTAAATGGTACCTTGTCATATTAAAGTATGTTTAGTATGATAAATGCATAAAATTTGAAAAATAGAATTGAATGAAAATTTACGCAATTAGAACGACAGCAGCAATAAAGGTTCAAATATACTTTCAGAATATTTGTCTGGAAATTTTATATATTTTTGAGTGTCTTTTGGTTTAGATAAAAATTACAGTGATGATGTCATCATATAAATGGACAGTTTCATGGTTTTTAGGTTGTGAAATCATGATCAGACCTGATGGAGACTGGAAATTAACATGGATATTTATATTTCAATACCATTCATGGCATGCATTTGCACATTCTGCATTTTGTTTGCATTCATTCCACAATCTGCTTGCGTTCCATTAATTCTTTGCTGGTAAAGTTTTCCATTTCAGGGCCTGTATATTGTCATAATGAGGAAGGACAATATTGGCATAAAGAACTATGATTAATTAAATACATCATCATTATCATCTGGATTAATATGTGTATCAATATCCTGCAGGTCAACCTGTGTTTGGTTTTTACAGCTGTAATGTTTTAGGTACTACTATAACAACAAAAATGTATCTGTTTTCAGGATTTGCAAGGCTCTGGGGTTATCCTGTTGGCATACTTGGAAATAATGGTGTTTTGTTTTCAGAGTCAGCCTTGAAGGTAAAATTTACCTTGATTACACGTTGTATTAACATAATTTTAATTACTGTATATACTCACTTATAAGTTGAGTCAAATTGCAAAATGCACAGACCCAGATGCACCGGCAGATCTAGGTCAATGCAGTTTATTAGTAATCACTAGAAGGAAAAAAAACAAGACCTTGATCTGCAAATGCATTATGCTACAGGAGATCAGGCTCTGTTGTTTGCAATTGGAATTGGCTCATAAACATGGAATATGGTTTTGAAAATAAATATTTTGATTTTAATAAAAGACTGTCTTTAACATTGATATAATTATAGATCCATGGTAGTAGAGGCTTTTGCAATCTATGATGACTTTGACATTGTTATTTGTGCAGTCATAGTATCCATGAGAAGGTTTAAATTTTAAGTTTAAAATAAACCTGGTATTTTTGTGTATTATTATTAATTTTATTATTATTTACAATTTAGTTCATTCTTTTTGTTAATTGCACTGACGTTGGGGTGGGGTGAATCAGAGGGCATGAATAACCAACTGATCAGCATTATCAAAAGTGCTGTTGAACTTCTGATAAAAAGCATAAACTACTCGCCTTAGAAATTGTCATCATCAAAAAAAATTGATTGAATCCATTTATTGCTAATAATGGTAATGTAAAAATACATATTTGATTCAGCAGACATTGTAGCATATTATTGGGTTCTCTTGGCAAATGTTGACTGTAATATGGAAATTTTATGAGCTATCTTTTCTTGTTGTTAAATGTCCAGATGACCATACCAGCCTTTGTCCATACATTTCTAAATGATTCTGATCTGCCATCAAATATGGCCACCAATACCAAAATAGAGAAACCTCTAAACAACTAAAAGATTATGCACAAATCTGACACATCATAGTTTTAGCATAAAGGGTTTTAAGCATCTTACAGATGATGGTGATCTGTCATAACATGGCCACCATTACTGAAATAGAAAAACCTCTAAACAACTAACAGATTATGCAAAGATCTGACACAGTATAAATATTTTTAGCATAAAGGGTTTTAAGCATCTTACAGATGATGGTGATCTGTCATCACATATAGCAACCATCACAAAAATAGACAAATATTTAAACTTTTCAACAACTGCAACAGAAATTGACCCAATTTCACAGGAAGAATCATGGAATAAAGGCTTTACAGTTTTACTTAAACATTGCTACAGTACAATCAGATATGACTGTTAAAAAAATATTTAAAAAATACTTTAAACAGCTTCTCAGAAAGTATCTGACCATATTTGATAGTGTTCTGCTATTAGGGCTTGCAGTGGCATTGGAAGAAATTTCAGTAGAAAGCATCTCACTGACTCAGATATCTTGCATTTGGCTGTTAAGTAGATACCTTTCAGATGAGTGATCTTACGCCCACATTATGCCTCTTGTTGCTCAGTTAATGTAATCCTTAATGAAGCTGTGACTGGGACGTCATTCTCATTAACCTCTTCATGAAATTTTGAATTATATTTACTACATTATCACTTATGAAAGCCTAATATTTTGCAAATGCATATTATTTTCATCTAGATTTCATGTACATATAATTTTCACTGTGAATCTGTGATGCAGATGGTATAGTTAAGGCAAAATTGTGTTTTCTTGAGCTCCATTTTCTAGTCCTTCCACATGAAAAGTGTAACTGTGGTTATGACGGTATCCACTCTATTGTCCAAAGTCTCATTAGCATTATGAAGAATAGATTTTATGTTCAAGTCTATAGCTTCCACACTCTTGATTGTGTCTTCATATGAACATTTTTGTTTCAGGCAACACATTTTATAGAGATTTGCTGTAAAAGAAATATTCCATTACTTTTCCTTCAAAATATTACAGGTAAGAGGATACAATTACATCCATTTTGTTTTTAGATGTTGGGTACTGTTACTGGCATTTCTACCTTGAACACATTCACAGTTCACATTATCAGTAGGAAAAAACTCTGCTACCTCTCAAATCCAACAATTGTGGAAAGATCAAAAAAAAAAAATTTAAAAAAAATTATATGTTAGAAAGGGAAGAAACTCTTCCCAACCATCAACTTACCTCCCCTCATCAATGTTACATGGCCATGGTTGGCTACTATATTTAAGCTTTTGTTTGCTATAATATGCATCATATCTTGTACCTCTGACACAGTCTAAGTTAATCACATGCACCATCTATCAACAAAGTCATAGTTTTGAGTTTAAAAGTATTTACCAAATGTTGCAGTCATTATTTTGTGAAATATTTGGATATTTATGTGAATGTCATCTGGTTTTAACTATCGCTGGTTTCCATAATTGGTTATTGTCATTTACACTGTTGATGTTCTTGACTTAAAAACAGACGTGATTTTTTGTATAGATGAACACTTTTGGTTTGTCTATTTTCTGAACATATTGCATCTACGTCTATCAGAAAACTTATAGAACATGTGAACAAAATGCATGAAATTAAATGATTTAAGCAGTTGAGGACATACATGCATTGAAGCTGCCTTGTATTTACCAAATGTTCATTTACATGCAGCATTTATGCATCATTCCTAGAGAATGTCTGTGTCCATGATACTGCAACATGTATGAAACACAGATGGGAGACACAGCAGGTCCAGATAGCTGGACTGTTGTATACTATGTTTACATCCAAAGATATAGTGGAGGACATTTTGATGGCCCCTCCCACATTTAAAGTGATGCATGATGTGCCCACAGCAACCATTATATCATGTCAGTTACAGATGGAATTGCTGATGGCTACAGGTGGAAGGAAAAAGGATTGCTGAGTTTCCACATGCACTTTTTCCATAGTCCTCACTGGAATCACATATGTGCTGAATAGTAAAAGAAGTGACAGCACAGTTGTTGGCATTGGTTAAATTTGCTCCCTGTTACATAAGACTGTCCTCCCTCTTCTACACTGTGTAGTTGGTGCAAGGTGTCCCCTCCTCCCACATGTCTGAACTTGGTTTTTTGGCCTATAAGTCTGGTTGCATGGGATGTTCTTTGGATATTGATGATCAGCTGTTTGTCAAGCAATATTGCACAATTGGTGACCAGGAATCTGTCACTTTCATAAATCTACCAACCAACATGCAGAGTTTTCCCATTAGATGCAAAAATTTCCTTATTTTCTTGAGACTGACCATAGTTGAGGTAGGATGCTCAGCATTGCCTCCTCCTGTTACTTGTTCTCCAAATTTTAATGTTAATCAAGACATGTATTCCAGCAAAAAATATACATTTTTTTGTAAATTATTTTTCTCAGAGAATACTTACCCGTTCAGATTATTTTTAAACCCTCACACACATCCCAGAAAATGTGTGTATCTTCATAAAGGTATCACTCAAGCAGAAAAATTTTAGTTGCCTAGCAGTTTCATCCTATCATCAATATGGAATATAGATGGGAAAAAGTCAGTGATTTCTGGAATCAAGAGGTTGCTAAGCTTCTATATGACATTTATGCAGTTTGTTAAGTAATACTAACAAAACATAATTTACATTTTAAAAACATTTTCCCTTCTGATAGTATTAGCTAAATCTTTTGAAGGGTACATGAGGATTATGTTTGCTAATGAAGTCACTTTTGCATTAGTATTAAACTTGGAGAGCAAGTTGACATAATGTCGCATAGAAGGGTTATGGATGCATCTCTTTTGGGATTATTCCATGGCATTATGGCATTAGACATTATGTAATGTGACCTATAGTTTACATTTCATTGACTTGATAAACTGTTGCATTTTAGGTAGTCTTGTAATAGAACTTTGTTAAGGAGTCTGTTCTACATGTAGGTTACCTATGACCTGGGCATTCATGCTTTACTGCCTTTAGTGAGTTTTGCGTTTAAATTAATTACCTGCCTTTGATCAGTTTAATGTGTAATTACCTGCCTTTGGTCAGTTTCTTGCTATAATTAATTGTACACATTTGGTCAGTTTCAACTTTAAATTAATTACCTGTCATTGATCAGTTTAATGTGTAATTACCTGCTTTTGGTCAGTTTCTTGCTATAATTAATTGTACAAATTTGGTCAGTTTCAACTTTAAATTAATTACCTGCCTTTGATCAGTTTAATGTGTAATTACCTTCCTTTGGTCAGTTTCTTGCTATAATTAATTGTATAAATTTGGTCAGTTTCAACTTTAAATTAATTACCTGCCTTTGATCAGTTTAATGTGTAATTACCTGCCTTTGGTCAGTTTCTTGCTATAATTAATTGTACACATTTGGTCAGTTTCAACTTTAAATTAATTACCTGCCTTTGATCAGTTTAATGTGTAATTACCTGCCTTTGGTCAGTTTCTTGCTATAATTAATTGTACACATTTGGTCAGTTTCAACTTTAAATTAATTACCTGTCTTTGATCAGTTTAATGTGTAATTACCTGCCTTTGGTCAGTTTCTTGCTATAATTAATTGTACACATTTGGTCAATTTCTGTCCAGGAGAGGATGATAAAACATTGAAATGGAATGCATTCCAAGAAGTATTACATAATTGTAATAAAGAAGCCAGACATTGGCACTAACGTTTTGTAATGCTTTGTGAAGAAGTTTTTAATCTTCCATTCTTAGTCAGATGTTGGCTAGAAATGATTCATTTCTATGAGCATCATTGTAATCAAAATTGGTAATGTAACATATATGTTATATGAGATGTAGGTATGGTGATGTAACATGTATATTATATGAGATGTATGTATGGTGATGTAACATGTATGTTATGTGAGATTTGCAATCTTGTTGAAAGATAATAATCTTGTCCTTTCCAGGCAGGTCTTGCAACAATGTTATGTGCAGGTGAAACTGTCTGGGGAGCATTTGCAGTCTTGTCCAGAACTAATGCTTTTACATATAGATATTACAACAGTCCTGTGCTCCAGTTAAACTGTCAGTAGAAAATTTGCAGCCTTGTCTCTTACTGAGAGATCTTGCAGCAGTGGTAATCTTAGGTTGAACTGTCCAGGGAGGATTTGCATATTTGTCTAGAGATTGTGCTTTCATGGGCAGAAGATCTTGTAGTAGTGTTATACTCAGGTTGAACTGTCCAGGGAGGATTTGCACCCTTGTCTAGAGATTGTGCTTTCATGGGCAGAAGGTCTTGTAGTAGTGTTATACTCAGGTTGATGAACTGTCCTTGTCTAGAGATTGTGCTTATACAAGCAGATCTTGTAGTAGTGTTATACTCAGGTTGAACTGTCCAGGGAGGATTTGCACCCTTGTCTAGAGATTGTGCTTATACAAGCAGATCTTGCAGCAGTGTTATACTCAAGGTGAACTGTCCAGAGGGTTTTTGCATACTTGTCTAGAGATTGTGCTCTTTTAGAAATATTTTTCAGCAGTATTATTATTAACTGTGTCAGAATGATTTATTATACAGTAAATTGTCTTAAAACTAAAACCTCAGTAACCAAATTCCCCTTGAAATGGAAAGATGTTTATGTTCCAGAATTTTTCCTTATTTAAATTTATTGAAGTTTGGGTTTGTAAACTAGACTTCCTCAGCTTTAAAGATCAAAAAAAAGTTTTAGTACCTTATGTCAAAGACATACTAAATCAAAAAACCTCATCTAACCAGAGCATGTAGTCAAATTATCATTGGTATCTATTTTAAAAAATAATAATTAAAAAATCATTAATGTTTAGTTGAAACATAAATATGTATTTCTATATGAGAGGATATCTTAACACATTTCATTCTTTATTGAAAATGGTGAATATCAATAAACCAGAAACAGTTTTCAGCTGATAATAAAAACCACTGAAACTCGAAAATTTTACTGCATTCTGAGGGATTACCATTTTTAAACATTCACTCAGCAATGTTTTCTTTGTTTCTTTGATAAAAGAGCATTTTTATGCAATGAACAATTAAGATATAGGGATTTGTCAAAGTTTAAGAAATACTAGCACTTTAAGGTTGGCAAATATCTCCAGAGCTTGCTTAAGATAGTCCAACTTTGTTATCCTAGAATAGTTTCTGTTTCATGCCTAACTTTCTGCTTTAAAAACTATTGCAGTAGAAAAAAACCTCTCTTCTCTATATTTTGTGTGATATGACTAGAGTGTGTCACAGATTTGTCTTATATCAGTAGTTAAAGTTAAATTTGGGCAAAAGTTTTTGGAAATGGCCTGATATTAAATGAATCTCATTAGATTTGAAAGTCTGTAGCAGACTGTAAGTCATATAATCAAAAACAAAGGATGGTTGGAGGATATTTCTGGCTGTGAAGATATCAAGCTACATTAAATAGTGTCAATGAAACTATCAGCCATGTTATGTAAACTATGCTTACTACAAGAGCTCTTATCTGTTTAAAGCAAGCATATCTTTAATCTCTTTTCCAGGTTTAAAATGTAAAATGTTTGGTGTATTTTATCAGGTTTTATGGTTGGCCGTGATGCAGAAGCAGGAGGTATAGCTAAACATGGGGCAAAGATGGTAACAGCAGTTGCATGTGCCAAGGTTCCTAAGATTACGCTGATAATCGGTGGATCATATGGTGCTGGGAACTATGGGATGTGTGGGAGAGCCTATGGGTATGTAAGCATTAAAAAAGTGAACTCAGTTAAATCAGAGCTTTTTTGGAGTACTTGCTTCATGTCTGGTCCAGAACTCAGTTTTCAAAATATGGAGGACAGTTTTTTTATATACAGAAATCTCATTTTTGTGGAAATTCTGGCCCCAGACTTGCTCTGAAAATATACAATGTTGTATTGATTACTACATATACTTGCAATGCGAACTGCACAGAACCAGATCTTCAGGTGCATTATGTGATGGCAGTTTAGTGTCTATGTTGTTTGGACTTGACTTATAAGTGTGTATATATAGTAATCCCTCTCATTAGCTGTCAGAAGTTGACTCAGAAACCTAGTTTTACAACTTTTAACATTGAAGCTGTCCACTTTTACAACACTTACGTTTTTTGCTTATGCTAATTGCACTGAATAGTACATTTAATTTTGAGCCTACTACATCAAGATATAATGAGAAGGCTGGCCCATTGGTTGTTACAATACTCATTATTCATTTCCATCAAGTCCGATATAATACATTGTTATTCTTGTATATTGATATTCGACTATAAAGATATAGGTATTGTTACCTGGATGCCAATTTATAATTAGCTTACTCTGTATATATTTGAAAACAAGTGCCAGTTTTTGAGTGTGAATATAATGCACGGAAGGTTCAATTCCTTAATAAAGGTTAAAAAATAACTTTACTGAGAATCATTCAATTTTAATAAATTTAATATTTGGGTTAACATTTACATTTCTTTCATGGGTCTGATTTTCAGCCTTTTGCATCATCTTTTAGAGAGTTATGACCCCTTACTGACCATCCCAAACTTTGGTTTCTGCAGCAGTACTTTGCTTACAGTTGATGGGTTTCATGCAGCTTTGTATTGATGATATCTCACACGAGTTTGATTCTCAGCAAAGAATTCATTTACAACAGTTATGCCCCTTGATTTCCTGGATTGCTCACTTTGCTTTTTTCATAGGACATTTTTGCCAAATTTTGATGGATTTCAACCAGATTTGATATGTATCACTATATTGATAAGACCTTGAATGGGTTTTGTGACTTAATTTACAGGAGTTATGCCCCCTGATTATCCAGCTTCCTGGCTTCTGTCATATAACTTTACCATAGTTTGTTGGATTTCATGCAGATGTGGCCTGTGGCTGTTATTTGATAAGTTATTAAATGACTTCAGTTTTCAGCTTTCTAGAATTTACAAGAGTTATGCAGTCTGCTTCCCTGGTTTATTAATGTGAATCAAAGCTTCATAATTTTTTTTTGTTGGAACCAAAGTTGATATGCATCTTGATATTAACAAGATCATGACTGGGTTAAATTTTAAGGATCCCATGATGCAATTTCCTTGTGTTATGCCACTGATTATGTGACCTCCCAGCTTAGTTTCCACAGCACAACTTTACGTTTCTTGCATTTCATCTAAGTAGCATGCAGCTTATTATCAATATGACTTCAGTTTTGCAGGAGTTATGTCCTTTGATTTGTCATTCTCATTTTGGTTTCCATAGCTTTATTTTATTAAGTATTCTTCGATTTTAGCCAAATGCCATGTAGCTTTTTATTGATAAGATAGAGAATAAGATCAGTTTTCAGCATTCCAGGACTTCATTTACAAGGGTTGTGCCTCCTGAGTTTCAGACATTCTGACTTTAGTTTCCACAGCATTATATTATGCACGATTGTTGGATTTCATTCAAATGTTAGGCATGCTGCCTTTTTACTCATTAGAGCTTGAATGAGATCAATGCACAGTTTTCCACAACTTGATTTTCAGGAGTCATGCCACATAATATTCTGTCTTCCAGACTTTGGTTTCTGCAGCATTACTTTTGCATTAATATAGCCTTAAGCAAAGTTTAGCATGCAGTTTTTATTTTGATGAGATTTTAAATGAATTTTATTTTCAGCATGCCAGTCAAGGTTCTTTTCTTAAAGACCCTGCTTAACAAATTTGACTAATAAGGACTTTTTTTAATACATGTTTTATGCATCATAGTCTGGATAATGTGATGATTCTCTCTTTCTCTCTCTGATTCTCTCTTTCTCTCTCTCTCTCTCTCTCTCTCTCTCTCTCTCTCTCTCTCTCTCTCTCTCTCTCTCTCTCTCTCTCTCTCTCTCTCTCTCTCTCTCTCTCTGTGACTATCTCAGTATGGTATCAAATTTCATCAAGAATAGGTAAAGATGAAGTATTAAAGATTACAATTTGATCATACTAAATAAGAAAGTACATAGTATAGTGAAATTTTCCAAATTAACCAACCCTGTTGCTACTTATTCCAATAGCAATCATAGAAACTGAATTCATTATTACTTCATTCAGCAAAATCTAAATGCTCATGTAACATTTGGGCAGAGCTAAGTTGCGCATGGTAACATGTCACATCCTTGATATTTTCTTCCAAATATTTTTAATGATTTTTATAGGCCTAGATTCTTGTATATGTGGCCCAATGCCAGGATCTCAGTAATGGGAGGAGAACAGGCAGCCAATGTCTTAGCACAGATCAGCAGAGAACAAAGACAAAGGGAAGGAAAACCGGTTGGTATCAGCAAAAGTTTTCCAATTATCTCCCTTGAAATGATTGTACAAAAAAAATAAAAATAAAAAAAAGGCTGGTTAATTGAACATATTTAAACTATTACAGAGAGGAAACTATCAGACTGATTCTGTGTACTCCATAACTCTTCTTTCTTAGATAGTTTTATCTTACATTTTCTATGTGATCAATGAACAAGGATGGTTGAGTGATTTAAGGTAAGGTGATCGCCTTTACAGATAACTCACACATCTTAACTCTGTCCACAGCAGTTCAAGTCTTAACTAAACCATTGTTGGTATGTGAGAAAGCTTGCCAGTCCTTGTAAAGCCTTTAGTATGCTGATATATGGTGTTTCACCCCCCCAATAAACAAACTAAACTTTATTGAATTATATAATTGAAAAACAGTAGATTCATTTCATAGCTCATGATGAACTGGATAACTTTAATATATCTGTAATTAGGCAAACAGAAATTGAAGTATTTTCAAAAAGATATTTGCAACAGAATTTCATTTTCATCATTTTTCATCATGTTGTTTAATTAAAAAGTCAATTCCTCCATCTAACAATGCTAGCAATAATCCAATTTCTTTTTATCCCCAGTGGACAGAAGAGGAAGAAATAGCCCTTAAGACACCTGTGATAAAGAAATATGAAATTGAGGGTAGTCCGTATTATTCTAGTGCTAGGTGAGTTTCATAACCAGAGTGATACTAATCTGCATTAATGTAGTGACAGATGTGTTTCACGTTTGACCAGAAAGATAAAAAATATGAAGTTGAGGCTAGTCCATATTACTCTTGTGTTAGGCGAGTTTCATGTGTAACTAGAGTGATAAAGAAATATGATGTTGAGGATTGTCCACACTACTGTAGTACCAGTTTGCATTTTAAACATGCACAGTGGAGAGAATGTTGGCATACCTATATGCTACTTTCATGTAATGTGGCTAAAATTTCTTTGGATATTGTACTTTTGGAAATTTTTAATGATCTTAGGACACTGCTAACTAAATTGACTGCTCCCTTGTGCTCCAAAAATCAACCTGAATAGTTTAAAGTACACTATTCTTGGCAGCTATTAAAATAAGTAAAATGAATTTTACCAAACTAGACAATACCAGCTTCTAAAAGTGCAATGAATGAATTACCAAATACATAAAATGTAAAAAAAAGTTATGGGCTCTTTCTTTTTTACAATTTACCTTTGAAATTAAGGAAGTGAAAATAAGCAAGTAGAGCAAGCACTTTTTTGAAAGGTACACATCTAGAGTAAGGCCAAGCTATATTATACTCTCTAATTCATATTACACCCATCAATTATACACCAAAATAAAGTGAATTAAAGGTTCTTTGAACAATACCTAAGATATACAAAGTCTCTTTTAAATAGCCGGTATAAGTAGTGAGGAAACCCGGGGAAATTATTTTTCTTTAAAATTCTAACCCTATGCTAAATTCGAAACTGTCGAGCGCCACCTTAACCAGTGTAATCACGAAACTTGAAATTGCAGGTGGGCCATATTAATATGGTACCATGTGAGTTTCATGTGTAACCAGAAATTTTAAGTTGAGGGCAGTCTACATTACTCTGGTGACAGTTGAGTTTTATGGCTAACCTCAGCAATACAGAAATTTGAAGTTGTGGCTAGTCTAAATTACTAGTTTTATGGCTAACCTCAGCAATATGGAAATTTAAAGTTGTGGCTAGTCTAAATTACTATGGTGCCTAGTGAGTTTTATGGCTAACCTCAGCGATACGGAAATTTCAAGTTGTGGCTAGTCTAAATTACTATGATGCCTGGTGAGTTTTATGGGTAACCTCAGCAATATAGAAATTTGAAGTTGTGGCTAGTCTAAATTATTATGGTGCCTGGTGAGTTTTATGGCTAACCTCAGTGATACGGAAATTTGAAGTTGTGGCTAGTCTAAATTATTATGGTGCCTGGTGAGTTTTATGGCTAACTTCAGTGATACGGAAATTTGAAGTTAGGGCAGTCAAAATTACTCTGGTGCTTTGTGAGTTTTATGGGTATTCACTGGATTACAATAGTCTTAGTGGTAATGTGAGATTTTGTTTAAGTGCATTTCCTTGTAGCGCAAATTCATACATAAAGTCCTATCATGGTTCATGAATTTTCACAACAAAATCACCAATTTCTTGAACTATATAAAGTCTGTGCCCAAAATAAACTAAGAGTTTGATTAAGTAATCTGGCAACCTGTTTTATTCTTAAAGAAAACAAAATTGTATCACTACATCTTACATTTTGGTTTGAATGATATAAACTTGCTGAAAAGCTGACTGTTAATATAGTTATTATTTAACCATCAACCTTAAATTCATTAAGTCATTTCAGCTGAGAAATTTTTGAATGATTATTTTTACAAGCAAATCAGTCTTCATATTTGTCCCGTCCAGTGAAATCATTTTTTTGTTTGTTTGGTACTTTATGTTGTAAGTTTATTCTTTTCTTCCTTAATGTGTATCTTTTACCGTTTTATTCACTGTATTATATACCTGCCGTTTGATAAAATGTTTCAGGTTGTGGGATGATGGAGTGATAGATCCAGTGGACACACGAGTAGTATTAGCGCTAAGTCTAAGTGCAGCACTCAATGCTCCAAGACAGAGCACCACGTTTGGAGTCTTCAGGATGTGATAGAGTCTTTAGTATGAAATGACCTTGTTGTGTCATCTTTTGTCTTATAATGCATTTAAAACCATTAGGTGTATGCATCTGGCATTGGTTTAGTTATGCGGGTATTGGTAAACAGCACCAACATGAATGACTCAAAATATAAGGAATAAAATAAATATCTAATCTACCTCAAGGTGTCATTCATGGATGCATCTTGACAATTATTCAAAATGTACTGTGTAGAATTACTACCTAGAATTTCTTCCAGAATGATATTAAGAATTCTTAGCATAGTCGATGAGAATATTACCACAGTAACTATCAAATTAGAATGTGTTGAATTGTATTTTGTACTTTGGTCTATTTTATCTACAGGAAGAACTTCTTGAAAAGAATCATATGCGGTGTTAAGTATAATGCTGCAATATTCAAAAATCATGTATCAATTTAAGAAATGTTAACTGACTGATAATTTGTTAGATGAGATTGCAAATTGCATAATAAATTATGAATGCATTATTTTTCATGGTTTCCAGTTTTGCTGCATTTTATGGTTGAATCAAACCACAAATTCAGAAACTGAATTAAAAGTGATCCTTCTTTAAAAATAGTAACTCTTCTCCAGAGTATGAATATAAATAATTCTCCTCTAGTCCTCAAATTTAAGTAACAGTAAAAATCAGGGCTGGACAAATCCTCTTGCTTAATACCCAGGATAAACTCAAGATAAGATAAACTGTGCATGACCCTGGGCAAGTCCAAAAAACAGTGAGATGCCGTTTTCAGTTTATAATGCCTTATGCTCTTCTAAATTGTATTGTCACAAACCTTGCCATACTACATTTTATACACACACATTATTAGTGCTACATAAATGCCTACAGTTTCATTTGTTTATCAATCCTTTGTTTTGTGATATACTGTTAATGTCTATAACTTCCATCTTGCAGTTATGTATCTTATACAGATTATGATAATGTGAATACTTACTGTTTGGTGTAAGTTTTAAAACATTTAGGAATAACTTGTTATGAGTACTAATCTTAATGTTTGTAAGTATCCAGGATTTGCCCATTGCTAGTATTAACCTAGCCATAGGCATTGGGTTGTTTTCTAGTATTAACCTAGCCACAGGCATTGGGTTGTTTTCTAGTATTAACCTAGCCACAGGCATTGGGTTGTTTTCTAGTATTAACCTAGCCACAGGCATTGGGTTGTTTTCTAGTATTAACCTAGCCACAGGCATTGGGTTGTTTTCTAGTATTAACCTAGCCACAGGCATTGGGTTGTTTGCTAGTATTAACCTAGCAATAGGCATTGGGTTGTTTTCTAGTATTAACCTAGCCACAGGCATTGGGTTGTTTTCTAGTATTAACCTAGCCACAGGCATTGGGTTGTTTTCTAGTATTAACCTAGCCACAGGCATTGGGTGGATTTCTAGTATTAACCTAGCCACAGGCATTGGGTTATTTTCTAGTATTAACCTAGCCACAGGCATTGGGTTGTTTTCTAGTATTAACTTAGCCACAGGCATTGGGTGGATTTCTAGTATTAACCTAGCCACAGGCATTGGGTTGTTTTCTAGTATTAATCTAGCCACAGGCATTGTGTTCTTTTCTAGTATTAACCTAGCCTCAGGCATTGGGTGGATTTCTAGTATTAACCTAGCCACAGGCATTGGGTTGTTTTCTAGTATTAACCTAGCCACAGGCATTGGATTGTTTTCTAGTATTAACCTAGCCACAGGCATTGGGTTTTTTTCTAGTATTAACCTAGCCACAGGCATTGGGTGGATTTCTAGTATTAACCCAGCCACAGGCATTGGGTGGATTTCTAGTATTAACCTAGCCACACCTAGCCATAGGCATTGGGTGGATAGGCCCCTTCCTAATCATTGTGCTGGCCAGTTAAATTGCTAGGCTGACTTTTCTGGTGAAATGAAATTTGTTCAATTTGTCAGGTCTAACAAGTTAGAATGTCAAAGACTTTTTCATGAATTCAAGGTGACTATATGATTATTCTTACTAAAGTAACATGTGAGATTTCTTTTCAGGAGTGTTTGCAAATTAAATGTACTGTGATTAGCTAAGAGAATTTTTCTAAAATCTAATCACTATGTTTTACATTTCAGTTCAGTCTTTGATCTTTCCCTCTCTCTTCCACCCTCCCCCTCTTTACATTCACAAATAATTTGTACATTGTCAACAAATTGCACTAAACATTGTATATTGTGCTTGTACAAGACTTACAGAATTAATTATTAGGCAGTTCACAGCTTTGTCCAGTTTCAAATCTTCATATTTATCCATCTGTATCTATCCATCATTCTATCAATCTTTAGATTTGTCTGTCTGTATGTTTATATCCATAAATCAGCCTTGGCTCTTCTAAATACACTTACTCTTCATCTGTCAATTTATGCCCTTCCTTTTAATCTTATCTACATACTGTCTGCATATATTATTTTATTACTAATTATTGGCATTTTTTATAAAAAGAAACACAATAGATGCTTATTTGTAAAATAATATAATGCAAACTTAAGAAAACATCCCATATGTTGTTGTACACTATGGGTCTTCTGTTTTTCCTCACTTTTGTTGCCATATTTTGTTGTCAGATATTTGGCAAGCTCAGATCCCCAATGCATGTGTGGCCGAGTCGTCTAAAGCACTCTCTGTTATAGATCACTGTCATCTTCGAGTCTAAGATTCTGCAAATTTGGATCTGTGAGAAAGCTTACCAAAAGCTCCTCGTGGGTCGGTGGTTCTTTCCGCTGATTTCCTGGCTTCTTCCTCCACCATTAATTTGGCCGCCATGTATAACCATTGTGAGCTGATAAATGGCATTAAGTGCCAGAACAATAACAACAACAGTTATCTTGGATGAAACCAACTTTTATAAAACAAATTGTCCAGCCCTGATAGGGTGTTGTTTTTCTTCACAAAATGATAAAAATATATACTCAAGAAAACAAATTAAAAATAATAGATAAGTATATTCTATAAATCCTATAAACCACGACTATTGATGTGAGTACTTTACACATAGATCTTCATCAGTGTGTTTATGTTTAATTAAGTTAATTTGTTGTTGCAGACTTCTATATTTGAATGCTCCCAGACAGTCTGTAAATCTTTTCACAGATCAGTAGTTTACTAGCTGAAATTATTTATCTAACATTTTGAGTAAAACATGCTGCTGGCATTGCATGTTGTTATGGAGCAATTTATCTAAAAAAGATCGACTTTCATTGATGCAATCCTGTTATGTATCAGCTTAAGACAGTAAAGCTTTTTCAAAAACTGCATGTTGTGTATGTTGGTGATGTCCGATTTAGGTGCTGGTCTGATTGATCCTTTATATAACTAATTTAAACTTGGCTTTATTCAGGGTGTACCAACTTATGTGGATATTTTAATTGCTATAGATCATGAATTTAAAAAAAACCATGAATAGACCTTTAAAATAAAACATCCCATATTTTAAAAATGTCATTTTTTTGTAAAATTGATGTTAAAAGACATGAAAATAAATCAGTTCACAACAGTCTTTTATTTATGCGTTGTCAGTGAAGCTGGCAGATCTTTTGGAAAGGTACTGCATATTTGGTATTTTCACCAATCAAATCTACTTTAAAGAACTTCAATCATCTTTTAAATTATCTGGAAGGAATATTTACTTAACCATGCTAATATTAAAAAAGATTTAGTATTGTTTGTGCTGTTGTATACATTTTTCTTTGAGGATTTTTACTCAATTATAATAATTGGCATTAAACTGAGTTAATTCTTTCTTCTTTTCTTCTCTCCATTTAGTGACAGCAATAAGATTGGGTATTAGCAGTTGGAAGTTTTTAGCTTTTCTGGTCATGGACCTGAGGAACTTATATGATGGCTTGTTGCAAATCATCGGGTCTATCCATTTTTTTGTGACAAGTTTGTTATCACTATATGTAAATCATCTGGAGGATTATTATAACACTTTACATGCACATATTATTCCAAAAGTCATTATTTCAGCTTGATACAACTAAAATTACAGCCATGTTGAAAACCTTATTATCTAAAAGTTTTATTTATAATTATTATTATTTTCAATTCAGCATTGTATGTTTTGGAAAAACTCTGTAGATCCATATGGTAGTAAAACTTATATATTTACACATATTATTTTGATATTGGAATTTTTTCAGTACTGTGTACTGAACTATGTGTTCCTTGGTTCACGATCAGACAGTTATGTTTGCTACTTAAATATTTATTTCTATGGATGAAAATTGTAGGTTTTTCATTGTATGATGAATGCAATTTAAAAGCATTGTAGTTAAGAATATAAGATAAAAATGTAATGACTTTTAAAAATATATTCAGTTATGGCCTTAAATTAATTTAAATAATTGTGAGATCAATGGAAGACAGATTATATGTAATAGACTGTGTCTCATATTTTCTCATGCATAACATGCATTCAGCTGTGAACAATATAGAACCCACATCTGCTGCTGCATGATGTATTAGTAGATCAGTGTCTATACCATTCTGCCTGCCTCAGATATATATATATATATATATATATATATATATATATATATATATATATATATATATATATATATATATATATATATATATATATATATATAGTCCCAGACTAGGCATTTTGTAAGTCTGGCAAGTAAAATTTTCCAAGTCACAAGTCCAGGACAAGTGCTTTTTAAAAAAGTCTGGCTAGTCCTTTTTTTCCTGCTTTAATCACTATATCTACCTTTATTTTGCCAATCATGCCCTCTACTGAATACTTGATTTTAGCACCTCTTAGTGTATACATTTACATCCTGTTATCGCTTGACTAGATATTGAGCTAAACAACCATATTATTGGCAAATCAAAACATGTCAAACAAAAGAAAGCCAGTATGAACAATTAGCAGTGTTGTAAGTGGTTTTGTTACAATGAGTTTACTCAATCTAAATCATAACGAGTGACTCACTATGATATTAATCCAGCGAGTAAGTGTAATTAAATTAATGATATGTATTTTACGGACATAAGTGTCTGTTTCCTTTATGAACTGATTAAATGACAGTAATGAGTTTTTAATTTATAATTGATTATACAGAAGATTATCTTCCACATTCGATATTGTGTATGAAGCGAAACAATTAAACTAATTAAGGAGGTCATATTTAAAAGATAAAATTGATGTTATAATCACTTTATAAGTACTTATCAAGCAAGCTGATAGATACTTTAGGGATAAAACTATTTTCATAAGGAAGGTAATAACGCCGATTTGGAGAAGGTAAATTTGTTTGAAAATGGAGGGATTAAATATAAGATGGACACTGAATGTGCAATGGCTATTTCTCCAAAGAGACATAAGCAACAATCTCTGATGGCAAAAAATGTCAAATATGACACTTCTAAGAGACAGAAATTTTCAGCCAGATGAGGTTGATTGTTATCCCTGGTTTGAATATATTGACTTGGAATGAAAGTTTTTTGCAGTTCCTGCACACAATATCCAAAACTGGCACAAGTAGGAAAATCGCCCAGATGAATATTTCTGCAAATAGGGGGGCCCTGAGTGGCAGAGTGGTCTAAAGCTCACTCTCCATTACAGATCACTGCCATGTCACATCTGTCTGCGTGGGTTCGAGTTAAAGATTCAGCGAATGTGGATATGTGAGAAAGCTTGCCAGCAGCTTAAAGTGGTTTGGTGGTTCTTTCTACGGATTTCCCAGTTTCAGTTTCTTCCTCCACCAATAATACTGGCTGCCATGTATAGCCTATCATGTGCTGAAAAATGGCGTTAAGCCCCAGAGCAACAACATTTCTGCAAATGGACCATAGCTTGAAAACTTTAACCCAGACACAGCTATCAACTGTAGGCTAAGTGCTGGTTCAGATGGCAGACATAATCAAGGACATATTTTCAAATCCATCAGCTAAAACATATATATGTGTATCTGAAGAAGCCAAATATATAACAACCAGTGTTTTTGAAAAATTTAATTCTTTTAAGAGATAATTATGTTGTATATTATTTTGTTTATTTTTTCAATGGATTAAGTATATACATTGCATCAAATCTCGGCAAGTGATTACCATTTTGGGACCAGTGAAAAGTAAGGTGGGACTAATGAAGAGTAAGGTGGGACTAGTGAGTTTTCGAAAACCACTTGTCCTAAACTAGTGGTTAAAAAAAAATTTGCTCAGCCCTGATATATCTTGTGTACACATGATGGATCTAGATCTGCCAATATATTGTGCAATGGCAGATCTGGGCCAACACTATGTGAGATTGGGTAAATTCTACACACGTAAATTTGGTATACTTGTAGTCATGTGAATTGAGTTTTCTAGTCTATCAATTATAATTTACAATCACATACTGAACTTTTTTACATTATAAAAAGCATAGGGATGTGTCATGATGAACCATTGATTTAGAGTTATACTTATTACTATTATTATTGCGATGCAATAGGGCATGGAGAATGTAGTTAATTTCAGAAGGTATTTTAGCCATTAAAATCTTAAGCCAAAATCCATGAACTGCAAGATGACAGAATGATAATGAAAGATTCTGATATAGCAAAACCTGTCTTAAAAGACCACTCCTTTGAGAGAGACAGCCTGTGTTTAAAAAACCAAATTGTCAGTGCATGGTTGCGTTGATTATATAGTGTTATGACCATCTTGATATCATCTCTCATGATCAACAAAATTTATTGGGGGAGGGCTACAGCTGTGGTTTTTGTAGACCAGTTCTAATATTCTAAATTTTGTTTAAAAACAATTAATATTAACACGGTGCATAACTTAATCATATCTTTGAAAGGAAGCAAAGCTATACCATAAATACTCACTTAAAAATCAAGTTTAGCTACAAACAGCATAAACCCTGATCTGCTATTGCATAATGTGCCATCATATCTGGGTCTATGTTCATGTGATGATAATAAACACATTGCAGAGATCCAGTTCTGCTTGTATATTATGTGATGGAATATCTGGGTCCATGCAGTTTACGGTTGGATTTGACTTACAGGTACATATATATGATATTCTTAATTTTGTTTCATGGATATTATTCAATACATGTGCGTGTTATGTTAAAATATGGAATATATTTGTTTAGAAAATGTTTGAAAAACTAGACCTGTAAAAAATTATGATTTCAGATTGTGATAAATATAGTGTTTGAATAAATCACACTTGGAATAGATTTCATTTTCGTTTTCGGTTGTTAAATTTGAAGATGATTATTGCATTTATTATAGTATGAAGAAACATTTAGCTTTCCATGCATTTCTTTGATGCCTTTTGCCCTTTATGTGCATATGACATTAGGAATCACGCATTTAATGGTCAACCGTTTGCAGGACATTGAGAGAAAATCTGTTAAACACAATAACAAGTTATGGCAAACATCTAAACTTTGCAATACATGATCAGTCACCCTATTCATGATCAGTAACCCTATTCATTATCAGTAACCCTATTCATTAGCAGTCTCCCTATTCATGATCAGTCACCGTATTCATGATAAGTCTCCCTATTCATGATCAGTCACCATATTCATGAAAAGTCTCCCTATTCATGATCAGTCACCCTATTCATGATCAGTAACCCTATTCATTATCAGTAACCCTATTCATTAGCAGTCTCCCTATTCATGATCAGTCACCATATTCATGATAAGTCTCCCTATTCATGATCAGTCACCGTATTCATGATAAGTCTCCCTATTCATGATCAGTCACCCTATTCATGATCAGTCACCCTATTCATGATCAGTCACCCTATTCATGATCAGTCACCCTATTCATAATCAGTCACCCTATTCATGATCAGTCACCCTATTCATGATCAGTCACCCTATTCCTGATCAGTTACCCTATTCATGATCAGTCGCCCTATTCCTGATCAGTCACCCTATTCATGATCAACTGCCCTATTCATGTTTTTGTGCAGTGCTGGTGCCATGAGTATGCAAGTTTACAAAAATCGTATGCATATACTGTTTAGAGCTGTGAATAATCATTGACATGCATAGCTAGATCATTGCCGCCATGCAGCTTTACAGTGATTCATCTACTGTTCGACCACTTTGGTCACCTAGTGTCCACTTCAGATGGGAGAGTTGCTGATTTGAACACTGGCAGAGTCATACCAAAGACATAAAAATGTTATTAACTGCTTCCTCGTTAGGCACTCAGCATTAAGAGATTAGTGTTATGACTGGTTGGCCTGGTGTCAATGTCATGTGACTTGGTTGGAAATCATGCTACATGTCTACAGCATGACGCCCCAGTGCTAGACATCAATTTATACTGCCACACTGCAGACATCATAGTAATATGACCAAAAAATTGTTAAAGCTACATTAACAATCCAAATCACACACACACAGACAGACACATATACTGCCCAAGTGACAAAGTCTTGAGGAAGTAAACTTTTAACACAAACAATTCAGGTGAGGTGAAATCCTGTAACTCTTGAAACAAAATTACATGCAGCTTTACACTGAATCGATTGTAAATGACTTAATTTGCAGACAAATACACAGGTAAGCAAGGTGAGGCTTTTGCTTAGATGTGATGAAAATTATTGCACTATGAAGACCAATTGATATGATGTATGCAGTGGTTTTTGTTTTGATACTGTCATAGCACACCATGCTCAATATTGGAAAAGCTATAAGCGTTGCATTGACCCTGTGTAAACTCCCCATTAACATTCTCGGGTTTGAAACTAAAAGTTGTGATTTTTATTTCTGTCAATTCATCCAGTTTTCAAACTGTTTTATTTTAAGTCAGTTGAATTAAAATGTTTCAATGGAATGGAAAATCTAATTTTCAGACCAGTTGTCACTAATAATTCCCATTAAAGTCTAAGCTATTTTACAAAGTCAATGTTTTGGCTGATCTTATAAAATACTGGCTAAAATTTAACTATTACAGGTCTGCACCATGTTGGCTTTCTCAAGGGCCCTCAAAGACTTAACTCTTATTTCCTCTTCAGGTGACAGCACAGTGGCACATCTTGTTGGTGGTAAAGTCTGAAATGTAAATCTTTATATATAAGTCCAGACACATCAAAATGCTTCTATAGTTTTGCATTTACAAAGTTTGACACATTGTACTTAGTAAGACTGGTTTCAATTTCACCTAATTTGCATATGAAAGAATTAAACATTTTAAAAAGCAGTTAATACATTCTTCTTCAGACATAATTTATACAAAATCAATATAGGATCCAATTTTTAAAAATTAAATCAAAATCGGGTAAATGTAAGAGACTGACTTATAACAAGAAAAGTTAAGAAATAGACAAATTTATTTATTCATTAAAATATAAAGATACTTTCAATAATATATTTATTTTATTTGCTTTATTAGTGCGAGTAGGAATGGTTTACACTTGTGGTAAGAAAGAAGCCTTTCAATTTCGAGTTTAAAAGGTCATAGGTCATAGTCATTGACTGAAAAGTGATAAATGGTTTAGCACAAAAATTCCAGTTCAGTTATGCATCATCAACAATGTTTGTGGATGGCTTACATTTTAGGGGATAAAAAAAGTTCAAATGTTATGGTGTCAGGTCAAGGTCACTGTCGAACAGAAGAGAATGTTTCGTATAATAATTTAGTTACAGACCCTCTTCCTTGAACAGTTTGTAGAAGGAGTCTATTTTGGCATTGTAAAATAATCAATTGAGCTCATCTTGACTTGCAGTAAAATGGATTTTGTAGAGTAATTTTTATTTCAGAGTTCCTTGAAACAACAAATATGGATGACTTACATTTATTAAAAAAACCAATACATTTTCAGGTCTAAACTAAATGAGTCACAGTTATGGTGAGTTAAATATATATAAAAAAAGATTACACGCATGCAGCTTGCTTCAAGACCTCATACCTTTATGAAGGGTCAGACTCGTTAGGACAATTCTCTGATAGTGTTTACATTTTTAACTGTTAAACACAGGACAGGCATGTAATGCACAGTTTGCAGGATTGTGTTTTAATTTACTTAATACCTTTTTAGTTGCTTTTCTCACTCTGTCTATTATAGATGTCCTCATCGTTGACTACACTGTATGTAGCATTAATCCTGTACTTTTTAAAGGGTTAGGCAATTAATTGGTCTCTTTCAATGTCGTAGTGGTTCTTTCAGATTACTTCAGTCTGAGCTTAAACATGTTTTACTTAAGAAAATGTATGACCAAACAAATATAGAGCATGTTAAAAATCTGGGCAAAGTTTGCATGTCGCAACACAAGGATTTCCGAAAAGCTGCCGAACTGGATGAAGTAAAAGGAATTGCGTGATTAAACGACTGTTTTATATTGGTACAATATACACAAAAGCAGTTATGAGAGAACACGAATTTAGCTCCTTCTCAGCGTCAAATTTATCATCTAGGATTAGAAAAATAAGATATATAACTTATATAATTTATAATGAGGGAGACCTCCTATTGTTGTCAAACTCTAGCTATATTATGGCGGCCATTCTCATTGATTCTGCACGTGTCACTTGCCCCACATAGATTTCTTCAGGGTCCCGAAATTTGTTTAAATATAAGACCGTTCGTGCTTTTAACGTAATTAAGGTGACTTCGTGAAAGACATGCATCAAGATGGAAATACATTTTTTTTTGGAGTCGACATTCTCATGAAGATTGCACTTTTTTTACGGACGTGAAATGTAACATTTTTGGGTGAAAATGGACATCGACGTATTTAAGAACTATTTTTGGGGTGAAGAAATTTACATTTATCATGAAGATGGCACCATTTGTCACTACAATAAGTATCATTTCATGAAGACTTCCTACTTTTTACCTGACAAATAGCTGATTAAGTCTTTACTTTAATCGTGCAGTGTAATTTTGTTTATGGGAGCTTTTCTTTTTTACTTGTGGAAATCGTTGTTTTGTGAATAAATTAGTTTTCATAAGGATTTTAAAACTATAATAGTAACAGGGCAGAGTTAACCTCGCCTACTCGTTAGCATGACATATAAAAAAGAGTATTTTGCGTTGACCCCTTGCAAATTAGTAATAAGTTTAAGCTCCCAGATTTCTCTTTGAATTTCTTTTGGCTTTCGGGGGGTGTGGCACAAGAGAGGATAGCCAATAGCTTCTTGTTTCAGTTTCATAAAAGCATTCACGTAGTCTCAAAAAATGCCTTTTTGAGTCTCGTCACCCTTGCGGTATTTTTCTGTCTTGGGAAAGTGGAAAATTTCCTACACTTATACAGTTGGTATCTCAGGTCCAGAGCTTTAAACAATTCTGCACTAACCCACGTTCCCGTCAGTGCACGTTCTTCCTGAGTGTGCTGACAAGGGTGGTCTTGGTTGCACTTTTCAGCACAAGTACGATACAAGGGAAACGTCAGTTTTCCTTGTCAATGATGGGTGAAAACGGGATGGTACATGTTCGTGTGAGGCAAGACTTTGCACTTGATCAATCCTTCGTATTGTCGAATATTGTTCACGTCAGTGTGTTCGGTCAGCAATTGTGGGTGTCCTATGGGAAAGCGACAATATTTACACACGTATGGATACAGAGAGCTCACGTCCAAGTATTTGATTTCTTCTCCTTTCTCCTCGTCGGCTTGGTACAGCAAACAGGTGGCATTTGTCTGTCCTCCGTACAAACTGTCCCGTGGGTTCAGAGGGTCCACCAGCTTGTAACTTTCCACGATGCGCTTAAACTCGGGATCGATTTTAAATCGCTGATCGTACTCGTGCTCCCACATTTCCACCACTTGGCCATTTTTGTAATACCAAACGTTTTAGGAATGCAACTCAAAGGCATGATCAACTAAGTCATCGAATCCTTAAACTGCACTTGTCCCACTTGCGTGGAAATGATTTTGGCTCCGTTCAAAGTCACTTTCAGACGTTCGGTACTTTGTTCAGTATAGTATCTCAACAGAAACTGTCCATCGTATCCCGATAAATTGTGAACCATCACCGTGGCATAGCGATGACAATCTCCGTAACGTTCGATGTCTTCTTCGCTCCACGTCTCGTCGATAGGGTCTAAGACCCATTGGGCAAAATCGGTCAATGTGTTAGGCCCACGAAAGATTTTTTCATGTCCACCAGGAATCTTGCTGCAGTAAGGGCAATGAGTAAAGATAGGCTCTTGGATGCACTTCTCGCACATTCGGTGAGCCACGCAGAAATTAGGAATGTGAATACCAGTCTCTTGCATGCATTCTAAATCGATAAAGATGAAATTGCCTTTCTTCTTCTGGTCATTATCTTCTTCTTTTTCTTCATGTTTAGAATGATATTTTTGAATGTAGCATTGGTGTTCCAAGTCCACGATTTGGTGACTAATGTGACATCTTTTCTTTCCTGAACACATGTGTGCCTTGGCATTGTTGGTACGTATGCCTTGTCCACAAGTAGGGCACCATCTCAGGAGTTGACAAGCATTTTTTCCGCTGTGAACCTTGTATCTTCATATGTTGTTGGTAACAGGCAGGACTGACAAACGTGCACTGACAAGCAGAGCAATGCACTCGTTCTTGTCCTTCGTCCAGACAGGGATTAGAGGCCAAACATCCTGAGCATTTCGATCCGTAATGCTTATGTTGTTCTCTATTGTTATAGCCACGGTCACATTTCTCACAGTAATAACCGTATAACAGGAATGAAGTGATACTGGTAATGGCATCAAAATGTACATCATGATGATAGGCGTAAATGTATTTTCCGTCTTTGAAATCTTTGCCTCGAAACAACAGAGGTCCGCACACTTCTTGAGGGTGCACTTTGAGGGTGTAACGCGGAGCCAAGACGTCTTGCAACTTTTGCATTTCAGGAATGCCACAGGATGTGTCTTTAGATAGCCCAGCTCGCTGTAACAGAAGTTTTGATTCTCTTTGTTGTTTGGTTCAATCCGATCGACGAATAGTTTTCCAGGCTCTTTTCCATTCTTTCGTGTCGTTCTTGTCGACATACGTTCTTCTCACCACGATCGCGCAGGCTATGCACATCTGGACTTGAGTGTTGTTAATTTGAACGATGCTGTGCTTGATGCTGCGAAGGTTGTCTACCAATAACACTTTTTTGCACTGTCCGGTTCCTTGGGGAAGAGACACGTGGGTCATGAACAGTGTCGCTTTTCAGTCGGTGATGTGAAACTTGTCGTTGGATTGTTGCACGTGTTGAATTTTGTCCATGACTTTGGAAGGTGTCAATTCTGGTGGCTTGCTAAACTCGATCCATACGTGAGACTTTAACTTGTCGTGATGAATGGAAAGTCTCAAGCGATCGTCTTCTTTGGCTTGACATTGCTGTTTCAGATTGGTTAACAAAGAATCCCACGCATTGGTGAATGATGATAAACCCTTCTGCTTTCTCCAGCGGTACTTCGGACTTGAAATCTTTAAACTTCACGGGGTACGTATAGGCTGTAGTTCTAAATTTTCTAGAGGAATGCTTGTCCGTCTCTCGAATGTGGTAGTAAGTTTTAGGGTTTACTGGTAGTGATGGTCTTTGGGTGTAGACTCACTGTGTTTAAATACTAGTTCACTCAGCTCATCTTCAAAATCACTGGCATAAATTTGAGCCATGACTTCAGCAACTGTGCCTCTTACTTTTTTCTCCAATGATGAGATCATTTCCTCTTGGTTGTAATACATCAAATGACTACATTTGAAACGCCTTAGTCCCTATATATTCTCGTCAAACCAGTGCACACACACACACATATATATATATATATATATATATATATATATATATATATATATATATATATATATATATATATATATATATATATATATATGCACTTTGAGGGTGTTTGCTCTCAAACCGATAAGCAGGATGGAAAAACCCACACAGATCGAAATTCTGATAAAAGTTTTGAAAGATAAAAGTTTTGCGAGGTGTCAAGCGAAAGTTTTCTTCAGAAAATCCAACGAACTATTCTTCCTCCTTTAAAGATAAAAGTCAAGATGCTTGCTATATCTGTAAGAATAAAGGGCATTGGGTTACAGAATGTCCAGGCCGTCAAAAAAAACAGTGTCAGACAAGACAAATGTCGAGATACCTGTTATCATTGTCAAGAGAGAGAACATTGATCTTCAGAGTACCCTCAGAAACAAGAGGAGCAGGAGGAAGAAGAGCAAAAGTTAGAACCCTGAGACGTTCAGAAAAGAAGAAAAGAAGACGAGAAAAAAGGGAGGAAGAAGAAGAGGAGGAAAAACCTGTGAAAGTAAAGAAATTTAAAAAACAGAGTGTGAACCAAACACAGACACAGAAGTTTATGAACTTTAAAAAAAGTTATGAATTGGATTGTAAATATTTATAACAGAATATACCAAACTGAAAAAAAAAGGTAAATGTCTTCTAGTTTTGATTTTTAGAATGAGAGTCTAGTCACGCTCTCTCTCTCTCTCTCTCTCTCTCTCTCTCTCTCTCTCTCTCTCTCTCTCTCTCTCTCTCTCTCTCTCTCTCTCTCACACACACACACACACACACACACACACGCACACACACATGCATACAGAGGTTATATAAGAGAATATGAGTTTTCATTGATTTTTTTTGCAAAAATGAATATTAACTCTTTTCGAATGAAATGGGTAGCCCTAAAATGACCGTTGAGTGTTTGGGCTTTTTAATGAGAACAAAATCGGGAACGAGAAGCAATTCGCTTTAACTACCTTAAACCTTTGTTACGTCCAAGACCTACTTGTGGACTTGATCCTATCAATGATTGAGTAGAAATTACTAGTGGTGGTATCTCTGGTGTAGTCACAGGGTTAGGCTATTTGGCTTCAGAAGGTCTTTCTATCTTGGGTTGTAATAAAGAAGTTTGATACATTTGTTTCAGACTTCTTAATTCAGCTAAACTGTCCAAGAGTATCGTAACCGTTTGACTTTCACTGTTTTCTTTCTCTCCTAAACTTTGTTTTTTATACTGGTTCTTCTTCTTCCTGTCGTTACCTTCTTGCCTCTTCTTCTTTTCATTCAAGGAGAAATGTATCTTCTGCCTGAATCTGTTGCTGTAAAAATTTCTCTAATTCTTCTTTCTGTCTTTGTCTAAAATCGTCGACGCGTGGTAAAGAAGGAGAAAGTGGCGAAGGTGCTTGTGCCGGTACAAATTCTTGCGAAGAGAAAAAAAAATCTACTAAATCCCAGTTGAAATCAACCTCTTCGGGAAGTTGTACTGTCTTCACTTTAGAAGTCACTGCTAAACAATCGCTTTTCGTCTCCACAGCCGGTGCACCCCAAGTAATTATCTTCTTAGGTTCCGTTATGTTGAACCAAACAATGTCGCATCCATTCCCTGCATACAAACGCTAGCACACATATATAGAGATTGTGACGTCACTGGTAGCTCTCCGAATTGGAAGACAGACTCCGCGAACTGACTGAATCTTGTAACTCGTGTTGGGATTGGTCATCCATTTCAATCCGTTTCGATCCGGTCTTTCCCTATAAATAAAGGAGGCTCACTTCATTCCCTTCATCTGTTCTCGTCACAAAGAAAAATAATGGCCAGAACAAAGCAGACAGTGGACAGGAGCTTTGTGTATGGAGATTTTTGTATTGTGTTCATAATTTTGCCTTTTTGTGTTCAAAAACTAGAAGGATTTGTGGTGAAAAATGCTTTCACCAGAAATCTCATTTTCTCAATATTTTTGTAATTAACTTTATTTTTGTAAACTTTTGATTAACTTTATTTACAGTATTAATAGAGACAATTAATTTTAAGGTTTGATTTGTGATTGTATGACCAGCTTGTTTTACAAAGAAATTGAGAAGAAAACCTGTGAAAAAATATAGTGGTGTGAAACCTGTATCCACGAATTCTGTGTCAACTAGTAGTGAAGTGAAACCCACAGAAACATAAAATGGCACAAGCGAAAATGGAAGAAGGGAACCAGTATGGCTCTAAATTAAAGAATTTCTTCAAGATCCAGTCAGAAGGGAAAGCATTGTATGCATACCATCCGTTAGTTTGTCAGGAGATTGACTTCGGGTAAATTGAGAACTGCCCCAGACAAGCAGAAGTCTTGACAGTTTGGAAAACACAGGGATACCCAATAGAAAATTTTTTACGGATTACAGAATGTCGGGAAAAACAAATTCCTCCTATATCCCAAGGATCAATTAGATCACTTAATAAATACAGAATTCATCGAAGTCAAGGGGCTGAAGGCAAAAGTGGGGACACCAAGGCCAATAGCCAGAGAAACAGAGGGGAGAAAAGTAGACATTTTTGTAAACGGTCTCTCCTTGGAAATCAACAACGAGGAGCTTATCAAGAAGATACAAAGAAAAATGAAAATAAGCGTGCTATAGGAAAGAATAGCCACCATGTTGAGATTTCCAACCGTGAAGACAGGAGTAAGAGTAATCACTGTAAGGAGGGAAGACGCCAAAATGGTGCCGAACTTCTTCTACCTAACGGGCTTCCTCCTAAAAACATGGTATAGAGGTTGCGAGGTTGCCCCAGGTGCAAACAGGTCATATGGCAAATGATTGCTCCAACCCCAACCCCTAGCAGAACCAAGAAAAATCGTACGCAAATGTAGTGAGCGGAACTCAACAACAAACCAGTGCAACGATTGATGATGTACAAGAGACAGAACAAAGCTCATCACCACTACAGAATAAGGAAGGAAAAGAGAAAGAAAATTGTAATGCAGATCTTTCTATGTCTCTATTGTATATGTATGTCTGTGTATATGTCCCTACCTAGAGTTGTGCTAGCTGTGCGTATTTAGGTCAAACTAGGTCAGCTATTTGCTACACTGTTGCCAAGTGCCCAGTACCGTGACGTCATGCCATCTGTGTCATATATCTTGGAGCTATACAGTCCCAGCGTGTTCTAGTAACTAATACAAATTCCATTGGAGTTATATCGTCCCAGGGTGTGCCACTTTTTGGAAAAATCGTGTAGCCATATCGTCCAAAGCTGTTTTTCCTTCTTTGGGCTCATTTGGGCTATACCGTCCCCATATACTACTGATATTCCGTTATTGTTATTGGACTCGTGTCATTAAATTCGCCGATACGTTGAAGGCAATCTCTATTTGATTAAATTAGTGGCCAATAAAACTCGAGTAAAGCAAAGAAAACTCCTGGATCTACTACCCTGTAGTATACACACCATCTGCCGAACCCGGGCGACTCCATTGATAGTTAATGTACATTGATGATTCTCGTTACTTTCTTCAGGTATCGTTCACATCGAACCAGTAGGCAAACCGTCAAGTTGTGCAAACCTTCAAGAGAAAAGTTATTCCATTCGCTATCAAGTTAATTTTTCTTGAATTTGTAAAACCTTTTTTTTTTTAAAGAGAAAGGTGCTTTTAGACGTTGATGTATACTTTTCATCAAAAAAAATCTTCGTTTACGATAAAGTTACTTTCTCGTGAGCGTCGCAGAACGTCATTTCATGTAAGATAGCACTTTCGTGGTAAACAAAAACAACAAACAAAATAGTGAATTTAAAAATATTGAATTAAAATAGTGTCGTTTTTCGTGAGAGAATTACAAGTTTCTTGAATGATGTAATTCTTTTAAAACGAAGTGACAGTCTTCATTAAAATTATTGTGGAAAATCTCACCGAGAGCCCGTACTGCTTGCCAGACAAACTAACATGGAAATGAGCTAGGGCGATTTCCACCAGTACGTTGTTCATTTGTCATTCGTTCACGAATAAATTATTTTTAAAAATGGCAACTGTGTAAACGGATTCTGTTGAAAGTTATCGTGTAATTGGAATTATCTCTAAAAGATATTGAATTCATTTGTTTTATATATGTTCCTTCTGTAACCATTTTATCATTCCACTTGGAGTATTTAATTTGCTTGTTTTTTATTCATGTCCTGTATGATTATACTGCGTATGTAGCCCCTATACACCGAATCCTGCTTAGTCTAAGATAATCTAACTTGAAGACAGAGTTGATTGATTGATTGTTTGATTGTGTTCATTTTCCCAGTGATATCATCAAGCGTGTTTTACCCGACATAAAATATGTTGTACGATATAAACTGTACAACATTCAATCGAAATCGAATACTGTGTGTGTTTTAAACCCTATTAAAGCCAGTTTCGGTTTCAAAACCGCCCCGTCGCGAAGTACGGTTATTATTAGTTATTACTAAAAGAGTTAATTAGACCAAAGCGAAAATATAGTGCATGTTAAAAATCTTGGGAAAGCTAGTTTTATTTTCAAAACATGCACGTCGCAGAGTGTAATCAATAATATTTGTAGTTCGCAACGGTAATGTTTTCCAAAAAAAAATTAAACTAGTTTGGATGACCTGGGCGTAAAATATTTTTTTATAGCGTTATAATAGACAAGAAATATTGCTCACGTACTCGGCGTTGTGGCGGTAAGACACATCATTCTTGCTGATTCTGTCAATTATCAAGAGCAAAAATTCCTCATATTTTCATACTTTGTTGGCGAGTTTGATTATATCTAACTTACAGAATCGAACACAAAAGAGGGTGGTGTGGTGTCTCATTAGGCCATTATCAGATGACATAAAACAGAAAAAAAAACTAGTTAAAGTGTATTGTAATATAGTATAATCGCTATATTAGACTGCGTCAGCGCATCACAACAGAAAGAATATATTTTTCTCGTAAACATGCATTTATGTTGCTTTTGTGTAATTTATTTCAATATTGGAAATTGTAATATAATTAAGATGGAAAATATGGAGAAGTATATTGAGAATGTTTTAATTTTTTAAGTCTAGTAAAGGAAATCTGCTTCATTATGATATTACAGTAACACTTAAAACTGGAGAGAGAGAGAGAGAGAGAGAGAGAGAGAGAGAGAGAGAGAGAGAGAGAGAGAGAGAGAGAGAGAGAGAGAGAGAGAAAGAAAGAGAGAGAAAGAAAGAGAGAGAGAAAGAGAAAAAGAGAGAGAGAGAGAAAGAGAGAGAAAAGAGAGAAAAGAGAGAGAGAGAGAGAGAGAGAGAGAGAGAGAGAGAGAGAGAGAGAGAGAGAGAGAGAGAGAGAGAGAGAAGCACTGTATTACTTGTACGCTGGTTTACCGCAGTATGTCCCCCCAGAGATACATATCACTGCACGTTTTTTTTTTTTTACATCGATAGTTTCATGTCAGTAAGGAATGCACGAAAATTCCGGAGTAATATTGTTGCAAAATTTATTGAGATTAACAGTATGTTTCCATTTTCATAACAAAATAAGAAAACAGTTGTTTTTTTACAAAGCAGTTAAATTTGTCACAAATTAATAAATATAATTAAATGTATGATCCTTTAATAATATGATTGACAAGTGACAGATGCCAACGTGATCGACAAATGAAATGCTGTTAAAGAAATTCAGGCCAAATCCAAATTTTTGAAAAATTTCGGATTAAAAAAATATAATGTTTTATTTATTTACTAGCGTATGTGAATGTGATCAGTATACGTGTTCGTTCTTAAGAAAGCGAATGATCCTAAGATTTTCAGAAGAGCAACTCTTTTCTGATTGAATTTTGCATAGAGTCTCAAGTCCACTAAATATTTTCTCGTTTGTTGAGTAAGTTTGTTTTATTTTACTGGCAGTCTCACATGCGTATCTTGCCGCTTATATCAGCTGTGTAGGTGGTAGATTGTTTGCTGAAGTGTCCACATTTCCTACTTTTATTAACGCGCTCTCTAATGTCAGCACAATGTCTTTCACGAGGTGTTAGTTTTAGTGTCAGCTTAATCGTCCCACTGTACTTGCAGATTTTATGTTCCAAGTTATTCAACTATTAACATACACATATCAAATTCATCTATAATGGGAGCAGTGACCAGTTGATTTTAGAGAAGAGGATGGGGCTGCGATTTTCTTCTTGAGCCAAGATGTTTTATTTTCTTTTATCGCAAGATAATTATATTGTCCCTTATAATATAATCGATTCAATATGGTGTTATATTCCTATACCTCAGCGCAAGATATATTTCCTGTTACTGACAAGATTAAGTTTTAAAAAGTGTCAGATTAAAGAGATGATAAAGTTAACGATGCGGACGAATCCACCGAGTCACAAAGAAACTTTCAAACAAACACTCAAATGAGAGACGCAGTATTGAATACAAAATGCTGATAATTTCAAGATTTGTTTATAAATTGAAACAATCTGCTTAAAAATGCACGGTCCATATATTGCCCTTTCCAGAGTACTGAAACTGCCCTTCTCAAGGTAGTTAACAATATTCTCTATGCTTTGAATATTGGAAAGATTACAGTCATTATCCTCTTTGACTTGTCTGCGGCATTATACACAATAAACCATGATACATTGCTTCACTATCTACATATTGTATTAGGTATTCACGATAGAGCATTAATATGGTTAAAGTCCTAATTAGTCAACAGAACACTAATTGCGTCCGTAAATGGAAGACATTCCACTCCGGTGTATCTATATTATGGTGTTCCACAATGATCTGTTCTCGACCCGGTTCTCTTCATTCTGTACACTCAGTGACTATAATAGATCCGGTGTCCCACCGACTGTACGCTGACGATACTCAAATATACAAATATAGCTGCCCAACTGGAGCTGAAGCTACCATTCATGGCATGACATGTAACAAGCTGCAGATGAATGAAGACAAAATTGAAACCATCCTGATTACTGTGGAAAGACTCCTTCACATCATTTGCCTCAGACAATATTAGCAATACCAACATTAAATTCGCATAGCATTCAATCTAGGTGACACTCGACAGTACTCTCTCAGTAAACCAACAAGTAATTTAAAGAGTATATATTTGGAGCTGAGACGCATCACTTCCATTCGCAACTTTCTCGGTGGTTGATGCCACTTGTGTGTTTCATAGTACTTTAGGGACTGGACTATTGTAATTCGCTTCGATCTGGTTTGTCTCGGTATCTACAGAAACTTTCAAGATTTCAAACCACATATTCTCGGATTATCATTATAGTATGAAGAATTGAGCATACCATCCCATGCTCTATAACCCCAACTGTCTACCCATTCGATCCAGAATCAAACAAAAAATATATTCACTATGCTAATTGTCGTTGACTGGTTTCAGTCTATTATACCTATCTGACCTAATCACGTGTAAACCCCATCTAGACACGTACGCTCTTATTCAGACACTCGTATTCTCATTGTTTCCACTATTAAATGAAGCCATAATGACTGATTACTTTCTTTTGCTTACTTTGCAGATACGTGGAACGAATTGTCCATTAATCTTGGGAACTGGGATACTGATATCTTTCTAGAGTGCTCTTAAAACTCACCTATTTCGACTACAAAAGCAAACTTAAAGACTTAATAATGTTTGTCGGCATGATTGTGTTTTGTATCGTCATGGTGTTTGTTTTTTGTAATCTTGTCGTTGTCTACGTTTTCATGTGTTATCTAATATTGTAAAGTGATTTGAGCTACCTTAGATTAGGGGCTGTATTAAGTCCGCGTTATATATACAATTCCTGATGCGTATGATGATTTGAACAAAAGTCGTTGATATTTATCTTGTAAATATAATTACGTTAGAACATTCATGTGTATTTAAATACGTTCCCTCTGGAACCATTGTATCAGTTCACTTCGAGTTTTTAATAACTTCATTTGAAGATGTGGTTGATTCACCATACAATGAATGATTGTTATGATTTTGCATCCTCGTGTATATTGTTTAATTTGTCGTAGAAAGTGATGAATTCACCTAATTTATCTATAGCGCACACTCTCCTTGTACTCCTATAGATTTGTATTTAACGTGTAATGGATCCTATTAAAAAAAATATATCGCGTATTCTTTGCTTCAAATTCTTCACTCGCAGAGTACATTTGCTATTAAGTAATACTAGAAAGATTTATTAGAAGAAAGCGAAAACAAATAATGTATGGGGAAAGCCACTTTCATTTTCATAACATCCGCTCCACAGGTTGTATTATTCATTATTAGATGGTAAAAAATGAATCAGACTAAAGCGAACATAAATACTGTGCGTGTTTGAATCAATGGGAAAGCTAGTTTCGTTTTCAAAACCTCCACGCCGCGAATTGCGATTACTAATCTAAATTGCTAAAACGAAAATTGAATTAGACTGAAGCAACAAGGAAGCAATATATATACACGTATAAAGACTGAGGAAATAAAGGTTTGTTTTCAAAGCCTGCAGGTCGGAGAGTGTATTCAGTGCTATTTAAAGTCCGTAACACGAAAATTTCCGAAAAACAAAGGAATCTTGATTGGAAGATCTGGACAAAATTTTACGGTAAGACCGAATTTTTATCGATTTAAGCTTGTATCAGTCATCTGTTTCAATTTTTACCCGTTTCTACAGTTTGGTTACGAGCTTGATTATATCACCTCAAAGCTTACAGAATAGAACGAGACGTTTGATTCCTGATTCCATTTGCAGAAGACGTAGAATAACAATAACCCCGTATAAATGTGGCATAATTTAATTTAAGTGCTTTATTAGACCACGTTAAAGCATCATATTCGAAAGAATGTATTTTCACATACATGAATTTATAGTGGTTTGTGCTAGTTAGTGTATGTGTAATTAATGTAATTATATTTTATTGGAAAATGTTGAGAGGTTCGCGAATGATAATTTTAGTAAGTTACTCTTTGTGTGTGTGTGTGTGTGTGTGTGTGTGTGTGTGTGTGTGTGTGTGATTTGGATTATTAACATAGCTTTAACAATTTTTCTGTCATATCAATACGATGTTTGTAGTATCAGTTGATAGTAATGTATAGAACTGAATCATCAAGTCGCAGACAATTTGGCATCATGTCGCACCCAGTCACATTATTCTGATACCAGGCCGGCGAGTCCTAACACTAACCTCTTAATGCTGAACGCAAAGCGAGCAGCTGCTAGTACCATTTTTGTAAGTCTTTGTTATCACTCGGCCAGGGTTGTAACCCGCGACCTCCCGCATCCGAAACGGACGCTCTAACCACCCAGGTCACCGGAGCTTCGAGAAAGTTACTCTAGTGAATAAGAATGGCTTGAATATGGCTTTTTTGTATTAACGCTATATATTTATCTCATAATTAACATTTGTTTATAGTCCCTTGAACGTTTTTAAAAACAAACAATTTGAATAGGTATCACGCCTGACGTGTTTTGCTACGTATTATCGTTGAATATATTGTTTTGTTTTAGATATGTGTAGTGATATGCACAATATAGTATATGTTTGCGGTTATAGACATATCTAAAATGTTGAATTTTCATTGCATGTGATATAAAATATTTTATCTCTCTTATCTCCGCATCAACATTTCGTCTGGCTTGGGAAGGATCGAATGACTCCTGATCAATACATGTATTCATACGACAACAAACCAAATGCCAAACCGTGAGTCAATTAATATTTATCCTGGTTCTAATTCATTATAATTTCTGGAGCTTTGAAAATATACGACCACATTGAGTCAGAGGTTTACACATAAAATATGGAAACAATTCATAATAAAATGTGCCACGTCTTGGCATCCGTATTTTGTTTTTAAACACGAAAGGAACGTTCTAAAAATCTTTGAGACTTTCAGATTCTACAGCATTTTCTTACTTCTGTAACGGCATTCGGCTGATATGAAAAACAATCAACAATTCTTCCTCTTTTCGACGTGGAAAGACTGTAGATAAATTACCAGCATGCAAGTGAGCAATGACCATAGTTTACACTTAAATTTTCAGCTACATTTGCCAGAAATATATTCCAATATATTCCTTCCACATTTTGTTTCTGGAACTATCATATCATTTCACTTTTATTATTTAATTATTGCTTTTGTGGTTGTTGTTGATTCACTATGCCATGAAGGATTATTGGGCTTTTGTATTTCATATATAATAACTTGTGTAGTGTGAGGACAATACAAGTGGATTGATTGCGTTGATTCATTCATTCATTGCGCGCACTTTCCTTATGTTCGAGTCTGATCTTAAGGCTGTTCTTCCCCTTAAAATATAATGGATCCAATCGAAAACAAATCCATATGTTTAAAATTTGTTTTCAAATCCTTGACTCTACAAAGTGCAATTATTATTATGGAATATTTCTGAAAGCTTTAGAGCAGATATTTTCATCCTCCCTCCAGCTGGGAATGCAGATGGCAAGAGCTGTGTGGAAAATGCTCGTCATCCAACCTCCAGTTGGGAATGAAGATGGCCAGTGATGTGTGGAAAATGCACGTCATCCTCCCTCCACTTGGGAATGAAGATGGCCAGTGCTGTGTGGAAATGCACGTCATCCTCCCTCCAGTTGGGAATGCAGATGGCCAGTGCTGTGTGGAAAATGCACGTCAACCTTCCTTCAGTTGGAAATGAAGATGGCCAGAGCTGTGTGGAAAATACATGTCATCCTCCCTCCACCTGGGAATGCAGATGGCCAGTGATGTGTGGAAAATACACGTCATCTTCCCTCCAATTGGGAATGAAGATGGCCAGAGCTGTGTAGAAAATGCACGTCATCCTCCCTAAGATATGATTGCAGATGACCAGTGCTGTGTGGAAAATACACGTCATCCTCCCTTCAACTGGGAATTAAGATGGCCAGTGCTGTGTGGAAAATGCACATCATCCTCCCTCCAGCTGGGAATGAAGATGGCCAGTGCCGTGTGGAAATGCACGTCATCCTCCCTCCAGTTGGGAATGAAGATGGCCAGTGCTGTGTGGAAAATACACGTCATCCTCTCTCTAGTTGGAAGTGCAGATTGCCAGTGCTGTGTGGAAATGCACGTCATCGTCCCACCAGTTGGGAATGAAGATTACTAGTGCTGTGTGGAAATGAACGTCATCCTCCTTCCAGTTGGGAAAGAAGATGGCCAGTGCTGTGTGGAAATGCACGTCATCGTCCTACCAGTTGGGAATGAAGATTGCCAGTCCTGTGTGGAAATGCACGTCATCCTCCCTCCAGTTGGGAATGCAGATGACCAGTGCTGTGTGGAAAATACACGACATCCTCCCTCCAGTTGCGAATGAAGATGGCCAGTGCTTTGTGGAAAATACACGTACTCCTCCCTCCAGTTGGGAATGCAGATTGCCAGTGCTGTGTGGAAATGCACGTCATCGTCCCACCAGTTGGGAAAGAAGATGGCCATTGCTGTGTGGAAAATACACGTCATCCTCCGTCCAGTTGGAAATGCACGTCATCCTCCCTCCAGTTGGGAATGCAGATGGCCAGTGCTGTTTGGAAAATACACGTCATCCTCCCTCCAGTTGGGAATGAAGATGGCCAGTGCTGTGTGGAAAATAGACGTCATCCTCCCTTCATTTGGGAATGCAGATTGCCAGTGCTGTGTAGAAAATGCACGTCATCCTCCCTCCAGTTGCAAATGAAAATGGTCAGTGCTGCGAGGAAAATACACGTCATCCTCCCTCCTTTTGGGAATGCAGATGGCTAGTGCTGTGTGGTGGAAAACACACGTCATCCTCCCTCCAGCTGGAAACGAAGATGGCAAAAGCTGTGTAGAAAATGCACGTTATCGCCAGCTCAGAATGAAGATGGCCAGTGTTACGAGGAAAAAATCACATCATCCTCCCTCCAGCTGGGAATGAAGATGGCCATTGCTGTGTGGAAAATGTACGTCATTCTCCCTCCAGTTGGGAATGAAGATGGCCAGTGCTGTGTGGAAAATGTACGTCATCCTCCCTCCAGCTGGGAATGAAGATGGCCAGTGCTGTGTGAAAAATACACGTCACCCTCCCTCCATTTGGGAATGCAGATAGCCAGTGCTGTATGGAAAATACACGTCATCCTCCCTCCAGTTAGGAATTAAGATTGCAAGTGTTGTGTGGAAAATGCACGTCATCCTTCCTCCGATTGGGAATGAAGATGGCCAGTGCTGTGTGGAAAATACACATCATCCTACCTACAGTTAGGAATTAAGATTGCAAGTGCCGTATGGAAAATGCACGTCATCCTCCCTCCATTTGCGAATGAAGATGGCCACTGTTGTGTGGAAAATACACGTCATCCTCCCTCCAGTTAGGAATTAGAATTGCAGGTGCTGTGTGGAAAATGCACGACATCTTCCCTCCAGTTGGGAATGCAGATGGCCAGTGCGGTGTGGAAAATACACGTCATCATCTCTCCAGTTAGGAACTAACATTGCAAGTGCTGTGTGGAAAATGCACGTCATCCTCCCTCCAGTTGGGAATGAAGATGGCCAGTGCTGTGTGGAAAATACACGTCATCCTCTCTCCAGTTGGGAATGAAGATGGCCAGTGTTGTGTGGAAAATACACGTCATCCTACCTCCAGTTAGGAATTAAGATTGCAAGTGCTGTGTGGAAAATGCACGACATGCTCCCTCCAGTTGGGAATGAAGATGGCCAGGGCTGTGTGGAAAATACACGTCATCCTCCCTCCAGTTAGGAATGCAGATGGCCAGTGCTGTATGGAAAATACACGTCATCCTCCCTCCAGTTAGGAATTAAGATTGCCAGTCCTGTGTGGAAAATGCACGTCATCCTCCCTCCAGTTTGGAATGAAAATAGCCAGTGCTGTGTGGAAAATACACGTCATCCTCCCTCCAGTTGGGAATGAAGATGGCCTGTGATGTGTGGAAAATACACGACATCCTCCCTCCAGCTGCGATTGCAGATAGCCAGAGATGTGTGGAAAATGCACGTCATCAAAGATGGCCAGTGTTGTGTGGAAAAAATGCAAATCATCCTCACTCCAGCTGGGAATGAAGATGGCCAGTGCTGTGTGGAAAATGTACGTCATCCTCCCTCCAGTTGGGAATGAAGATGGCCAGTGCTGTGTGGAAAATAGACGTCATCCTCCCTCCATTTGGGAATGAAGATGGCCAGTGCTGTGTGGTAAATACACGTCATCCGCCCTCCAGCTGTGAATAAAGATAGCAAGAGATTTTTAGTAAATGCACGTCATCGCCAGCTCAGAATTAAGATGGCCAGTGTTGTGTGGAAAAAATGCACATCATCCTCCCTCCAGCTGGGAATGAAGATGGCCAGTCCTCTGTGGAAAATGTACGTCATTCTCCCTCCAGCTGGGAATGCAGATCGCCAGTGCCGTGTGGAAAATGCACGTCATCCTCCTTCCTGCTCAGATTGCAGATAGCCAGAGCTGTGTGGAAAATGCACGTCATCCTCCATCTAGCTGGGAATGAAGACGGCCAATGCTGTGTGGAAAATGCACGTCATCCTCCCTGCAGCTGGGAATGCAGATGGCCAGTGGGGTGTGGAAATACACGTCATCCTCCCTCCAGCTGGGAGTGAGGATGGCCAGTGCTGTGTAGAAAATGCACGCCAGTCTACCGCCAGCTGATAATGCAGATGGACAGAGCTGTGTGAAAAATGCACGTCATCCTACCTTCAGGTGGGAATTAAGATCGCCAGTGCTGTGTGGAAAAAGCACGTCATCCGCCAGCTGGAATTGCATTTAACAAGTGCTGTGTGTAAAGGACACGTCATCTTCCCACCATCTGGGAATGCACATGGCCAGAGTTGTATGGAAAATGCACGTCATCCTCTCTTCAGCTGGAAACGCAGATTGCCAGTGCTGTGTGGAAAATACATATCATCCTTCCACCAGTTGGTAATGAAGATGGCCAGTGCTGTGTAGAAAATACACGTCATCCTCCCTCCAACTGGGAATGCAGAAGACAAGAGCTGTGTGGAAAATGCAGGTCGTCCTCCCTTCAGCTTAGAATGCAGAAGATGGCCGGTGCTATGTAGAAAATTCACGTCATCCTCCCTCCATCTGGAAATGAAGGCCGGTGCTGTGTGGAAAATGCACGTCATCCTCCCTTCAGATGGGAATGCAGATGGCCAGAGCTGTGTGTAAAATGTACGTCATCCTCCATCCAGCTGGGAATGCAGATTTCCAGAGCTGTGTGGAAAATGCACGTTATTCGCTCAAGTGCGTTAGGGTATGATGGCCATCCACTGCATTGTCAATTGTTTCCAGACATGTGGACATATTCCTGTTGCATGGTTTCCACGACAATGACCTTCTTTTTACAGCAAATCTCTTGAAAATGTTCCCACCCCACCCCCAAGAATCATCCAGCTGTGAATCAGGATGGCCATTGCAGAGTGGAAGATGCACGTTATTCTACCTCCAGCTCGAATGCAGATGGCCAGTGCTCTGTGGAAAAGTGCACGTCATCCTCCCTTCAGCTGGGAATGCGGATGGCCAGAGCTGTGTGAAAAATGAACGTTATCCTCCCGTCAGCTGGGAAAAAAAGAAAAGATGGCCAATTTAGTGTGGAAATTCACGTTATCAGCAAGCTGGGAATGCTTTTGGTAAGTGCTGTGTGGAAAATGCATGTCATTCTCCCACCAGCTGGGAATGCAGATTGCCAGTGCTGTGTGGAAAATGCACGTAATCCTCCGTCCAGTTGGGGATGAAGATGGCCAGTGCTGTGTGGAAAATACAGGTCATCCTCACTCCAGTTGGGAATGCAGATGGCCAGAGCTGTGTATCACCCTCCCTCCATTTGGGAATGAAGATGGCCAGTGCGGTGTAGAAAATGCACGTCATCCACCAGCCGGGAATGCATTTTGCAAGTGCTGTGTGGAAAATGCACGTCATCCTCCCAACAACTGGGAATGCAGATGACTAGTGCTGTGTGGAAAATGAACGTCATCCTCCCTCCAGCTGGGAATGCAGATTGCCAGAGCTGTGTGGAAAATGAATGTCATCCTCCCTTCAGCTGGGAATGAAGATGGCCAGAGCTGTGTGTCACCCTCCCTCCAGTTGGCAATGAAGATGGCCAGTGATGGGTGGAAAATGCACGTCATGCACCAGCTGGCAATGCATTTGGCAAGTGCGGTGTGAAAAATGCACATCATCCTCCCACCAACTGGGAATGCAGATGACCAGATCTGTGTGGAAAATGCACGTCATCCTCCCTTCAGCTGGGGATGCAGATGGCCAGAGCTGTGTGGAAAATGCAGGTCATCCTCCCTCCAGCTGAAAAATGCAGATGAACAGAGCTATGTGGAAAATGCACCTCATTCTCCCTCCAGCTGGGAATGAGGATGGACATTGCTGCGTGAAAAATGAACGTCATACTTCCTCCATCTGGGAATGACGATGGCCAGAGCTGTGTGGAAATGTACGTCATCCTCCCTCCAGCTGGGAATGCAGATGTCCAGAGCTGTGTGGAAAATGCATATCATCCGCTCAGGTGCAGTAGGGTATGGTGGCCTTCCACTGCATTGTGAATTGTTTCCAGACATGTCAACATATTACTGTTGCACGGTTTCCACGATAGTGACGTTCTTATTTCAGCAGCTGTCTTGGAAATTTTCCCTACCTCCCAACAAACCTCCAGCTGGGAATTAGGATGGTTATTGCTTTGTGGAAAATGCACGTCATTCTACCTCCAACTAAGAATGCAGATGGCCAGTGTTGTGTGGAAAAGGCACGTCATCCTCCCTCCAGCTGAGAATGCAAATGTCCAGAGTTGTGAGGAACATGCACATCATCCGTTCAGGTGCAGTAGGGTATGATAGCCAACCACTGCATTGTGAATTGTTTCCAGACATGTCGACATATTACTTTTGCATGGTTTCCACGACAGTGACGTTCTTTTTACAGCGGCTGTATCGGAAATTTCCCTTGCCCCCTCTCAATCCTCCAGCTGAGAATGAGGATGGCCAGTGCTTTGTGGAAAATGCTCGTCGCTCAACCTCCAGCTAAGAAAGCAGATGGCCAGTGCTGTGTGGAAAATGCACGTCATCCTCCTTCCAGATGGGAATGAAGATGGCCAGTGCTGTGTGGAAAATGCACGTCATCTTACCTCCAGCTTGGAATGCAGATGGCCAGTGCTGTGTGGAAAATGCACGTCATCCTCCTTCCAGCTGGGAATGAAGATGGCCTGTGCTATGTCGAAAATGCACGTCATCCTCCCTCCAGCTGGGAATGCAGATGGCCAGAGCTGTGTGGAAAATGCACGTCATCCTCCGTTCAGCTGAGAATGATAATGGCCAGAGCTGTGTGTCACACTCCCTCCAGTTGGAAATGAAGATGACCAGTACTTTGTGGAAAATGTTCGTCATCCATCAGCTGGGAATGCAACTGGCAAGTGCTGGGTGGAAAAGGCACGTCATCTTCCCACCAACTGTGAATGCAGATGACCAGTGCTCTGTGGAAAATGCACGTCATCCCCCCTTCAGCTGGGAATGCAGATGGACAGAGCTGTGGGGAAAATGCAGGTCATCCTAACTTCAGCTGAAAATGCAGATAGACAGAGCTGTGTGGAAAATGAACGTCATCCTCCCTCCAGCTGGGAATGAAGATGGCCAGTGCTATGTCGAAAATGCACGTAATCCTCCCTCCAGCTGAGAATACAGATATCCAGAGCTGTGTAGAAAAATGCACGTCATCCGCTCAGGTGCAGTAGGGTATGATCGCCTTCCACTGCATTATGAATTGTTTCGAGACATGTCGACATATTACTGTTGCTTGGTTTCCACGACAGTGACGTTCGTTTTTCATCAGCTGTCTTGGAAATTTTCCCTATCCCCCCACAAACCTCCAGCTGGGAATGAGGATGGCCAGTGCTTTGTGGAAAATGCATGTCATTCTACCCCCAGCTAAGAATGCAGATGGCCAGTGCTGTGTGGAAAAGGCAAGTAATCCTCCCTCCAGCTGGGAATGAAAACGGCCAGTGCAGTGTGGAAAATGCACGTCATCCTCCAACCAGCTGGGAATGAAGATGGCCAGTGCTGTGTGGAAAATGCAGGTCATCCTCACTCCAGCTGGGAATGAAGATGGCCAGTGCTGTGGGGAAAATGCACGTTATCCTCCCTCCAGCTTTTAATGCAGATGGTCAGAGCTGTGTGTCATCCTCCCTCCAGTTGGCAATGAAGATGGCCAGTGCTGGGTGGAAAATGCACGTCATCCTCCCTTCAGCTGGGAATGCAGATGGCGAGAGCTGTGTGGAAAATGAACTTCATCCTTTCTCCAGCTTAGAATGCAGATGGCCAGTGCTGTGTTGAAAATGCACGTCATCCACCCTTCATCTTGGAATGGAGATGGCCAGTGCTGTGTGGAAAATGCACGTCATCCTCCTTCCAGCTGGGAATGAAGATGACCAGTGCTGTGTGGAAAATGCACGTCATTCTCAATCCAGCTGGGAATGAAGATGGCCAGTGCGGTGTGGAAAATGCACGTCATCCACCATTCAGCTGGGAATCCGTTTGGCAAGTGCTGTTTGGAAAATGCACATCATACACCCTCCAGCTGGGAATGCAGATGACCAGTGCTGTGTGTAAAATGCACGTCATCCTCTCTCCTGCTGGAAATAAAGATGGCAAGTGCTCTGTGGAAAATGCACGTCATCCTCCCTCCAGCTGAGAATGAAGATGACAAGTGATGTATGTAAAATGGACGTCATCCTCCCTCCAGCTAGGAATGAAGATGGCCAATTCTGTGTGGAAAATGCTCGTCATCCTCTCTTCAGCTGGGGATGCATTTGGCAAGTGCTGTGTGGAAAATGCATGTTATCCTCCTTCCAGCTGGGAATGCAGATGACAAGTGCTGTGTGGAAAATGCACGTCATCCTCCCTCCAGCTGGGAATACAGATTGCCTGTACTGTGTGGAAAATGCACGTCATCCTCCTCCCCAGCTGGGAATGAAGATGGCCAGTGCTGTATGGATAATGCACGTCATCTTCCCTCCAGCTGGGAATGCATTTGGCAATTGCTGTGTGGAAAATGCACGTCATCCTTCCTCCAGCTGGGAACGCAGATGGCCAGAGCTGTCTGGAAAATGCATGTCATCCTCCATCCAGCTGGAATACAGATGGCCAGAGCTGTGTAGAAAATGCACGTCATCCGCTCAGGTGCAGTAGGGTATGATGGCCATCCACTGCATTGTGAATTGTTTCAGACATGTCGACATATTCCTGTTGCATGGTTTCCACGACAGTAGCGTTCTTTTTACATCAGCTGTCTTGGAAATTTCCCCTACCCCCCAAAAAAAACACAAACCACCCCCCATACACACAGTGTAGCTTCGCATCGGTGTGGTACGTAATGGGTAAAATGTACTGATTTTTTTTAAAATACTTTTCTCCAAGATGACAGATAATAGTTTCTTGTTATTTCACCACAATTGGAAGATTGACACAGTAGGCAGGAAAAGTTGGATGCATGTTATATGCTGAGAGTACAACAAACTCATTCTCGTCACAATTGTCTACGTCCATTGGGTAAAATAATACAACTACCGATGTACATTTATGCTGAAATGCCACCTGGAGAAAACTGTGCGCTGTGTAAACTTTAACGCACTCACTTCAAGCTGATCTAGTTCGATAGACTCTGACTCCTCGCAGTGGTTACCTCCCTTGGGTAAGACGATTTCTTTGCCGCTGTATATTTAATCTTAAAATTCACCCGGAGAAAACAGTACTATATCATTCTCAGTTTAGACTGCATTTGCTTTGATCTTGTTTTTTTAAATATTTTTTTGCAATTATTTTAGTATCGAGTGATGAAAATGAAAATTACTTAGTTTAAATATTCGCAGAATAATGTCATGTGAAAGAAGTCGATGACGTCAGCTGTAAATACACGAGACTATGCTTTACATTTAGAATTTTTTATGGATTGACGACATGCCGTAAATCGGACACGCCGGCTTTATGCTGTGACAACATACATAATCTCAAAAACTTTTTCATATTGATAAGTTTCGCTCATCAACACAAGCGTTTCTTTGTGTAATTGATAGCAGAATTCAAACTGGAAATATTTTGAATTTTTAATAGACCCGCTGATTTTTGTATTGTTGTATGCGGTGCCGTCATAACAATGGGCAAAGCAATGCACTGGGGCCCTCTACCGGCCCTACTATTCATTAACAATATGGGCATGATGCCCCTATAAGCGTTAGACCCTGGGCAATTATCCAGTGTGTCCATGCCTTAAGAGGGCACTGGAAGTATGAACAGTGACAACTTCTACGTATTCTTTTCCATATAATTACATTTTTTATACACATCATGTTAATAATTGCTTCCAATATTGCACATCAATCTACATATTTTAAAGTTATTCTATATTTTGGGACCCTTCGCCAGGAGAAAATATTTTTTTCTCCAAAGGTCAAGTACTCCAACATTACAAGAGGTATTTGTTCGGATATTGCAACACCATTCCATATACACGTGCCACTTATCTGTTAAATCGGCCGTCTGAATCTTAAGATCTGTTTACTTTGCGTTTCGTTCTGGAATGTATCGCGGACAGACGTAGATAGCCTTATAGTTCCGCACCTTGTTCTGAAATCTGCCTCGCTAGATATGGACTGAGAAATAACTGATAAAGAAAGATATGTAATCGTTTAAATATGCAACAATGTATACTTGGAAACAAATGCCACTTGCTGCCATTTCTTTTACTGATAGATCTTGCTTGGTGCCAAAATTGATGGTAGACGGATGGTAATTTCAACAGTATTATCTTGCCCATGACAATATAACAATATTTCTACTGATTTCCTTTCATTCATCGAACCATCAATCTCCGGTGGCCTAGTGGTTACAGCGTCCGCTTAGATGCGGGAGGTCATGGGTTCAAACCCCAACTGAGTCATGCCAAAGAGTTATAAAAATGGTACTAACAGCTACCTCTCTTGGCGCTCAGCATTAAGATAATAGTTTTAGAGCTGGTCGACCAGGTATTAGGATAATATGACTGGATGAGACATGCTACATCACTATCAACTGCCATACTGCAGACATCGTAGCTATATAACTGGATAATTGTTAAGGCTACGTTAAAAATCCAAAATCACACACACACACACACACACACACGATCCATCAATTTGTCCATCCACATAGATCACGCATATGTGCATACAGATATACAGGCTTACGTATTTTGTACAAATACAACCTGAATATGTTTCATGTTATTGTTTTAGCTGATATTATGTTTTATTTTCGGTTTACAATGTGCCTTAATGGTTTTTTCCCATATGTTATTTGTATGTTATATAGTGGAAACAATAATGTGGGGTTTTTTTAGAGAATAAATGTCCAACCCAGTTCCGGGTTATTTTGCAATAAAGTACATGTAAACTAAATAAATGAATTAGTTATCAAGACTCTACTATAATCAGCCAAATGCTGTTGTCAACTATTTTCCAATACCTAAACGCTGAAACAGCAGGAATACCGACAGGTCGTCGGGTACACTTGATAATGTAGCTAAGTATGATAACGTCATAATGTGTGCTATTTATTTAGATGTTATAATAATATAATTTTTTTCGATGTATTTATACAAACTGATAGGAATCGGCTGAGTTTTGAGTTTTACATATAACGTATCTAAGGATATTTTAAAATATGCAAGCCTTTATCTGCGATCTTAACATTAGGAAAGAATGAATTTAGTAAAACAGAAACAATTTCCTCGTATTCCAAAAATATGCTTGGTTCCTCTGGAACAGGGGTGCACAATACGTCAATCGCGATCGTCCGGTCGATCGCGAAGGTAGTGTGAGTAGATGGCGTAGCATTAAAAACATAGACGTCAGCCTATATATGTTATGCATTTTTAAAGTAGGTAGATTATTTTGGCTTGGTCGTAGTTGTAGGGTTTAACGCCATTTTTCAGCACAAGATAGGCTATACATGGCGGCCAGTATTAATGGTGGAGGAAGAACCCTGGAAAACCCAGGGAAGAACCACCTACCCAGAGAAGCTACTGGCAGGCTTTCTCACTTACCCACGTTAGCCGAGTCTGGACTCGAACTCACGCAGACAGAGGTGAGATGGCAGTGATTGGTAGTCAGCGCTTTAGACCGCTCGGCATCCCATTTGGCTTGGTCATTATATAAGTAGCTCGCATGCTGAAAAAGTGTGTGCACCCCTGCCCTGAAACATACTCGCATATGGTGTGGACTATGTATATGCGGTTGAAGGTCCAAGTGTAGCTAACATGTTAAAAACATCCCTATGCCAAATCCTACTCTGAAGGCATCTGTGTATGCATGTAATATGTATTTAAGTAAATTGGTATGCATATATGCACTTATATATGTACTGTTTTTTTTAATGGTAGGAAAGTTGATAATTGATTTTAGTAACTGGTATGGAACGCTTATGAAAACTTACTAAAACATTTTTAGCGTTTATATCTGGAAGTAAATATAATGTTCTTGCATGGGGATGTAAAGTATCCTATGGCAACACATTTTTATAATAAGTTTGTATACTCAGTTATTGTTAGCTCTTCGGAAAAATTGTCAAATATTTTTGTTATTTTGAACAAATATTGGAATCGCACTGAGAGATGAGAGATAAGTAACAGAAAAAAAGCGTTTTGTATTCACTATTTCAATTTTTATTCTTCAAAACATAAATTACATAAAATCCATTTTTAAGAGTCATATTCTATATATGTCACTAATAATAATTTGATACATTTTATTACATCTCTCCTGGCAACATTTTTTTTTTACTTACTTTCAAAACTTATTTTCTTTTTGCTTTTCTTATCGATTGCGCCATTTATAATTATATGATATCGTCACTATAATTCTACTACATAAAGTACACAACTTGATTTAATCTTTACGTACAGTATATTGACACTCAAATTGATATCGGTAAAATTTCAAAACGGTTTGAGCTAAGCCAGCTCTTCGTCCGTGAAATTGACAGCTTACATTTATCAAACAAGCAATGGTCTCTTCCAATGTTTTAGTCACTTGGAGGAACTTACAGCAAAAGATATGAAAATACAAACTTGCGGGGTTAGCGTGTCAATCATATATTGTAGAGAACCAAGATGTTTTAAGCATCATTCCAGCTTGTGAAAAGAGACGGAATCACGGCAAGGCGAAAATTAACGCAGTCTTCAGGATTAGCTAAAGAAATTATAGTCTGGTAGGGTTATGCAAGGAGGTTCTAAACGGAAAATGTCAAGAGAATTGTATATGGAGATAAATAAATAGATAAAATAAATAAACGTAATTAATTTGGTATATGTTATCACAAAAATTGCCTACTGCTACAAAAAAAGGGAGTGCTGTCTCTAATTTTGTTAAGACTATAACGGAAAGGTATATGTTGTTTTATATTGGCTGAACTTTCCGTAAGGTTTCAATTGCAGTATCCAGTATCGTTTCTTACGTGTGCGTTCTATGTCAGCCTATCCCAGGTTTGATTCTCTCGGTAGCATTACGTGTGCGTTTTATGTCAGCCTATCCTAGCTTTGATTCGCTCGGTAGCATCTCTATGGACTTGACTGAACATTCAGTCGAGTTGTAGTGATTGTCGACATTCGCGTCGATTTCTTTTTTTGCGCGTGCTGCATTTGTTATTATTCTTTCTCGTTTTGAAATAAACAGTTCCTCCATCATGTTGCATGTCAGAAATTTCGGTCCATCAATTGATGATCTAATTAATATCTGGTTGAACGTGGAACTAACTTCTGTTGTCGAGCACCTAAACGATTTGGTCGCGGGCAATTGTTGCAAATTAGGCTTTGTCTTTGCAGCAGTATGTGCCTAAATATGTGATCTATTTGGAAGTTACCTTGGCACGTACCGGATGGGCCTTGAGATTTTTAGGTCGCCTGAACGCAAACGTAGGAACATCGTATAATATGCCCATAGACATTCGGACAATTCAATATGGAGCAAATTGGTAAATTTACCACGAGGGCACCATTTTCGAGAACTAGTTTTGTTAATAGCCTCTTCAATGTAGCCCCTTCTGTATCCCCTCCTTCAAAAGTGATGGTTGAGTTCTTCGAGTCTCTTTTCAACGTTCACACGATTAGAGCATATGCGTTTGGCATATGCGATTGGCACGAACGCACATGCCTTAACGGAGACCTTTATTACCTGTTGGGGATGGCAGATGGTTGTGAGTAGATACTGGTGAGAGTATGTTTAAAATACAAGTCAATTTGTATACTCACCTCCAGGAAGGAAGATTGGATTATCCACAAGGATACTGGACCTGTTCGATTATGACGTAAATTTATTCAAAGGATAGAAGATACAGGCAAGTTAAAAAAAAAAAACTATTTTGAAATTCTCGAATCCTGCAAAATTTTCAGAAACGTTAATTTTCCATAACCACTCTCCGAGTGGTGGATTAATTTTAGAATATTATTGCATAATTCTTATGCTTGAACACGGGGCCATTGATAGCCGAGTTTTCTAAGGCCATCGCCTTTACAGATCACTGACATCTCACCTTTGTCCTTGTTCGAGTCTCTGCTCGGCCATAAAGGGTATGTAAGAAACTTGTCATTAGCTTCCCGTGGGTCGGGGATTCTTCCCGTGACTTCTTGTGTTCTTCCTTCACTAAGTTTACTATCCACCATGTATAGTCTGCAATGTACTGAATAATGACCTCAAACATCATAAACACATTGTAGCACTGACCTATATACCTGCCAATTTACAATGATGTTAACATATTCGACGTATGGTTTTTCAATTTAATATTTTGGGTACAATTTTACATTTTGTGCTCAGACTGTTTTGTCACAGCGGAGCGGAGCCGTTTAAAATGAAAGGGATCTTTTTATTCATATCCATAAATATGGATGAATGATTTGAAAAGATTTATCACAGGTTAAGTATTTTTATTTCCTGGTCATCTACGTTTGATTCGATTTTGGCATCCTTTGCTCGAAGGTGATAGCTATTTCTTCCAAACTGTTGACATTAAAGAAAAGAAAATAAACAAGTCACACATGTGGCGCGTATTATCAATAGGCTCGGTGAACTTCTATCTTTAGTTCTCTGGCGCAGTTATTCTTATCTTCTGACTTGGAAGTCTTCGTAATAAGATAACTAGCCCACATATAGCATGTAAACCGTTACCCGACATTGTCAACAACATGTACACGCAAACGATTTGAGTTATGTTTGATTTTCAATTCTGGGCAACGCCAGGTCACATATAATGCCTAATTATGAAAACTAATAATTCTACCGAAAATGTAAAACTACGGAAATTGCGTTAGTAGCTAGGTCAACGCCAATATTTTATTTGACAGGAATTATAATCGGACATTTTTATATCGGTTTGAAACATTTGAATGAGTACCAGTCTGAAGATTGGTTTGTTATTAGTATATAGAGGCTGGCTTTATTCTGGGTTTAGTGGTGTAAAAATGAACCGTACCCCACATGAACCCTTCTATTGAAAAAATTTACAAGAAAATTTCACATATATGTAAAGGATATTTGTTGGGAAAGTTTTTCCTTTATGGATACATAAATCGACTATCAGTGCAATGTTAGCGTCTTGTTAGTTTATTGTAACAACACGAGGGGTGTCTAAGCACACTCAAGCAATGAATATTGAGTTCTTAAGTTCGCGTGCATTACACCACTACACCAACTCACCTTTACACCATTACATCACTACACCGCTCATCATTACATAACTACATCATTACATTATTATTACATCACTACACCAATAATCATTACACCATTATATCACTATATTGTTACGTGACGGCTCAATCTATGTAACAAAAGAAAGTGAGTACAACAAGCTTTATGTTTTAACAATGATATGATATGATATATAATTTATTTTCCTAGAACTCAAAATAATGTAAATAATTTAAGACTTATGGTTTACAGAAATGATCCAAAATTTTGTTCAAAATAAAAAAAAAATAAGTCATGTAAAGAGTTCTAAGCACAGTCTGAAAGTGTATGATATGCCGGTCCAAAATGGCGGTGACCACGTCAGACGAAGGCTAACAGCAAATTACAGAATTTACACAATAAACAAAGTATGTGTTGTCCCGTTCCAAAATTAATGAGAAAATGTCCAAATATGTAATGTTCTTTAGGAAAAAATTATAAAGACGAAGTGAAAATGGTTCATCTAAAACGGCATGTTATTTTACGTAGACATACGGACAACTTCTTCTGGCACAACAAATTAGAAGTTGTTTAACAGACTCTACTACGACTGTCGTCTGCTAACTCTCGACCAAGACAGTGTGTCCGTGACTCTGTACGAATTACAAAATCTCAAGCATATATATGAAAGCTAATGCTTGGTTTGAATTGCACGCGCACAAAGTCGCATGCAATTTCGTAGTACTTCTGGACAATCAGGAAAGCCTGACCCAGTATCAACCAATCGTTTTCGTGGCTATTACTGGATGTTTATTGTAATGAATCTTGTTATCATACAAAGCACGTGCCAACATGAACCACATCTTACAAAAGTGATACAAGATCGAGTGGGCAGAACGTTCTGAGCATTTACACGGCATATTCTTAATGCGATGGCCCAACTGACATTTATGTAACGGAGCGAAATGTACATCTATCTGAAATTATGAAACAAACTGAGACTAAAACAAAAACTGCTACAAAACATCCAATCTTACACAGGCGACTGTATACCCTTTCTCGGAACTGGGGATCAAATCCCGGAGGGAAACAGTGTACAGCAAACTCGTCACTGTTGCGCATCTGGGACCTACAAAGCGTTTTCTGACAACACAACTAAATAAAAATATTTCTCTATATAATTCAATTCCAGTAACTATTTATTTATTGTTTAACAATGAATATTCATCACCCTGGCCTAACAATTTAAAAAACGGGATCAATATGAACTATGGAGATGATTTCAGCTTATCACATGATAGCTGGCATGCCTATTTCCAATATATGACGATCACGTGCTCAATCACGTTAAAACCCGAGCGGCTTCCAATAAATCGTTAGTTTACTGTGCTGAACAGAGAACTATAGGACAAGGTAAGGGAATACTAGTTGTATGTATGATCTTGTAAAGACTTGCATACGACAATAAGACAGCAAGTAATGCATTTGAGAGGGGACGGTGGGTGGTTGGGGACCACACAATATTAAGAGTGAGCAGCCTGGAATTGCATAAAGATACACATGTAGCACAGTAATTTGAATTACGCGATACCTATCCTTACAACATACTGTCTGCAGTAAACAAAAATTCACAGCATTACTACATCCTGGCCTGATTAGAAATAATCCAGTCCCAAAGTCTTTTTTATTTACGATATTTATGCACAATGTTATTTTTTAATATTATTTTGCTTTTGAGTCATGTCTAATACACCCAAAAAAAATAAGTATCGGATAAAATATATTGAATATCACGCCACAAGGGACGACTCCATTGCAAGCAAAAAATAATGGAACTAGAAATTTTGAAGAAATTTGCAGTTTCTCTGTGGAAAAGAACGAAATATATTGATGCGCTTTGAAAGTTAAAATGGCGTTCGTTCTTATGTTTCTGAACTTTCACTAACTTATTGAGCGATGTTTTCCAATGTTTAATCTTTTTACCTTATGGGTTCTTTTTTTTTCTTTTTTCCAAGTTGTCTCCCCATGTAACATCATGGTCAATATATCATACCCAATGTATGGCTATTTTTTAGTTCAGTTGCAAATCAAACGAATTGTTTTTAACACATGAGCGTCAGGACCATTCAGGAAACGTTTAAATGTTAACTGCAATGTCAACAATGGACGAACTGCTTAAATTTATTGTCTTTGCCAATTGATGTATCGAAATTTTATTACTTTTCTAAAAAAAAACCGGTTATATGTATATAAACTATATTCTCTCATTGCTAAAGGCATTTTTTTCCTAAATAGCTGACTGGTAAGTCAGATTTTGCTTCGCAGCCAGTGACTTCTACTACTACTACTACTACTACTACTACTACTACTACTAATTATTATTATTATTATTATTATTATTATTATTATTATTATTATTATTATTATTATTATTATTATTATTATTATTATTATTATTATTAATGAGAACTTTGTATAGCACCTAAAAGCTCTAGACGCTTTACATCAGACAACATCTACAACATAAAAACACATCTAATTATATAATTAAAAAAAAACAAACACCGTGAAATTAGAAAATTACAAAAACAAGCTGAAAATATTTAAATTAAGGCTATATTGTTGGGTCTTTATGACTATTCTTGCAGTTGAATAAGTGAGTTTTAAGTGCGCTCTTGAATGAGATCACTGTGTCTTTGTGTCAAAGTGTAGTGGGCAATTCGTTCCAATTTGCTGGGCCCTGGTATGTAAAAGAACGTGGTCTATATGATTTCGTTTTCATAGTAGGAAAACTGAGTATGCGATTGTCAGAAAAAGAGCGTAAATATCTGGTATGTATGTTGAACTGGAGTCCATCAGTGAAACGTAACACATAGAACAAATTGTGTGTTTAATTCTTGATCGAATGGATATCTAGTGTAGAGTACAGAGCAGGGTGTGTGTGCTCTGATCATGGTACTCAAAGGATGATCCGAGCAGTTGTGATTTGAACTTTTTGAAGTTTCTGGAGTAGATATTGAAATGAACCAGACAGAATTGAGTTACAATAGTCCAGTTTGGTAAGTACTAACTAAATCACAAGTGTTTTAGTGGCATCAGCTGAAAGATACTTTCGAAATGAGCTGATGCGTCTCATCTCAAGATATGCAGCCATGCATATTTCAATGACCTGTTGTTGCAATGTGAGAGTACTGTCGATAGTAACAGCTAAGCTAGATATTGGACAATGGATCTTTACGTCCCTTATCTATAACTAGATTATATCTCATGAATATGCATGTACTTTATATACAGTAAGAGCATGTCCTATGAATATATACGTTCCTTATCTATAACTAGATCATGTCTCATGGATATAAGTACTCGCACACCATGCTGTTTTCGTCCCTTCCAATTTGTAAAAAAAAATAAACAGCATCATGTATATAAAAACTATAAAATATTAAGTAATTTCATTCATCAAATTAGGGTTTCTAACCTGATATTGCAGAAGGTCACAAACACTAGCAACTTGTTAGTGTTTCGAATCAATTGAGTTTCTTTGGCATCAATGTCGCCATATTTGCATGGGCGAGTCTATGTTCTCATGCAACGATTTGATGTCATTCATCGTCTGTAATAATTTCAATAATTTCAATAATTTAGAACAATTTTGACATTCGTATACAAGAATTCTACTATTTTATTTATTCAATTATTTTCATTTAGTATTTTTTAAACTGGACATTCCAAATATTGGACACAGACAACGTGGCTTTTACTTAAATTGGATGTTCTAGAAACCAGATAAGGAGGGTCACCAGTCTATTTGCTTCTTTACATCGATAAATTCAGTTTGGTTTAAACCGCCAATAAGTTGACAGTGTTGGGTACCCCTGGCGATAGTCATATTAGACATTACAAATTGATGAATAAAATGATAAATATTTATTCATTTTTATATCATTGACGCTTTCGTTGAATAAGACTTCCTTAAATGCTCAGCTGTAGATGAAAGTAGTTCACTTCTAACAAGAGAAAACATGACCCGATTTCCTGAGAGAGAGAGAGAGAGAGAGAGAGAGAGAGAGAGAGAGAGAGAGAGAGAGAGAGAGAGAGAGAGAGAGAGAGAGAGACTTGTGGACTAAATTGCCCTCATTTACACTCCTATTTGTTTTTAAGTATCATATCTTACTGAGAGTGACGGGTTTAATGTTTTCTCAATTTTTTTTATAGATATGATCATTGATCATGCTTTAAAATTTAAGTTGCTATAATTTTTTTTAAAAAACGACTCAATAGAGTTAATCTTAATAATGTTCTTGATTTTCTGAAGAAAAAAAAACCAACAAAAAACATTGCTTTTACTAATTTTGAACATTTGAACAGTAAGCAACACAATATGTAACCTTAGTGTATTCTGAGTTGACCTGGTTTAAATTATATTGCATGAACCTGAATCGTCTCGTTTCGATGCGATTATTTACCGATATTTCTTTTATCATTTATTACCGGTTCGATAAACCAAAATAGGTATTTCAATCATTTCTGTGCATGCGCGCTTGCGAGTATATATGTATTAAGACAAAATAACTGGTAGTTTGTTGGACCTAATGTCCTTCATCTAGCCATCTGCCACTAATCTGCAAATTCAAATCGTCATATCTTTCAGCACTATTCAACTATTTTGTATGATATTTGCTGCATGCATTAATTGTTAAATCCTAATTTACATGAAAGATGCGTCAACATAAATAACGATTAGAAGTAGTCTGAAACAGGTGTCAACATAAATATCGACTAGAATTAGTTGTCTCTTCTCTGAAGAAAAGTTAGCTAAAAAGACGGTAATATTTACCGGGAATGAGTCAATGAATAATGAGTCAATGAATAATGAGTCAATGAATAAATCGTTAAATTTTGATACTTATTTAGAAACTTCGAAAGCATTGGTGTAAGGAATAATATCAAGACGAACTAAGTGTGTAGTTATTAGCATAGGTTGCCCTAATTCTTTGGCTTTCATTTCTCTGCGACGAAACTCTAAACAAGAAAGAGACTCTGGCAAGTCGAGTCTAACATGCGATAGTCAGAACGATGGATCAGTTCGACATACAGATATTCGAGGTACGTCGAATATGAGAGGGGTCCAGGCTCGCTTTAGCATTTTCCCTCTGGTTTATTTATTTATTTATTTGCTAACAGAATTGCACAAGACAAATATAACGCATTACTCTTCTCGTTTAGATGCTACGCGTGATTCTATTGGCTGGCTTTGTGGCCCTAGGGCTATCATTCAACCTTGAGCTGGACAAGGAGTTTGAGCTATACAAGACAACCTACAACAAGCAATATACCCCAGAGGAGGAACCTAAGAGGTAAGACATTTATGGACATGTACGTTTAATTTGCAGGTCATCATCTCCTTTCGGAAAAGGTAATTTTTCATGTCCGTAAAACTTATTTAATTAAATGTACGTTAAGAATTTTTTTTTATCCCGTTTGTACTGCTTTGTAAGCAAAAGAAGGTCAATGTGACCTATTTTCACGTTCCAGCAAGAACCCGTTCCAGTGATCGTATTGAACTGCATTTCTAATTTAAGTGACTATAATAATTGTTTAATCACTCGCTTGCGGGGAAAACAAGACATCGCAATTATTTTTTTAAAAAAAATTGTTTTCATATTTTAATTTTATGAGTTATTTTACTTTCTGTTATATATCAAACCAAATTATACAAAGGTAAGAGTGGGATGCGTTCTAAGTGATTCCATAGAACTAATTATATATTTTTTGCTGTATGCTAACAATATAATCTATAAGTTGAAAATACTGCACTATAGTTAAATTCTTGACAACAGTTTTGTTATCTTTTTAGGCGTTTTATTTGGGAAGAGAACCTAAAGCGTGTCCAACAACATAATCTGGAGGCGGACCGTGGCGTGCACACTTACTGGCTTGGAATGAACGAATATGCCGATATGGTCAGATTTTTAAATGCCCGCCTGTAAAGGACTTTGTACTAAAAGAACCGATTTTTGACCCAACCACAAATTGCTGATATTCGAACAAATCCCTTTAAGGATTAGTTTGTCCAGAATAATAGCAATATATGAAACATTTTTTAAAAAAATCAAGACATCAGTTTTTATTATGGTCAAAGATCATAACAGAGGTCTAAAGTCCCTAGTCTTATAAATGATAGATTTCACAAATGTCGATTATCCGTACAAGACCACGAGTAATACATTTCAAAGTTTTTTTTTAAAACAACGTTCCCAGCTGTTGCATTTGTCGTAGAGAAATGAACTAACGTTTAGCTATTTTTCTGAGTGTCATCGGGAATAAGATATGTCGCTCTCCTTAGTGAAGTCAAAGTTAGTGTAACGTGTGATTTGTAGCTCAATATTAAATCGTTTTGTTATCGCTACGCTAGGAACATTGTGTATGCCTGACATTCCATCCTATGTCAGTAGCTTCATTTCCTACGAAAATCAGTTCGTTGACTGTCTATATGAAAACCACCATATATAATGATTTGTCTACCTCCTCTTTGGCCGTTAAGACGAGTCAACAGTAAAATGCATTAAGAGTTTAGGTAAAGTGATCTAGTCCAATTATGAATACAGCACCTTAAATTAAATGTTACATCATTACAAAAAAGTAAATGAAATATTTTATCGCACTTATGTAATAATGGAAAACATGTTTACGTCTCTTTCTCATACATTGTCTTCTGTACTGCACTATCACAAAAAAAACTTCAGTTATGAGTAGAATAAGCGAAACTTTAAAAAAATCTACCGACATTGAGTCACTGTGACCTACATTTTCTTTTAAATTCACCACTTTGACCAAAGGGTAAAATTTGCAGCGAAATTTGTTCTGTACTTTCTGATTAGTTAGCTGATATTTTAGTTTCACTTTCCTCTAAAGCAGCATATTATTATTATTATTATTATTATTATTATTATTATTATTATTATTATTATTATTATTATTATTATTATTATTATTATCTAACCTATATGGTTATCAATATTCAGTCCTCCGAGGAGTTTGTCAGGACAATGAATGGATACAGATATGATCCATCCAAGACAAATTGTGGAAAGTTTACATTCCCGAGTAACTTACAGTTGTCTGACCTTCCTGCAACGGTCGATTGGAGGACGAAGGGATACGTCACACCAATCAAGAACCAGGTGATTTCAACATATTACGTTATATTACATAGTCGGTACACTTTGCCTACAGTGTGTGCAGTTTCATATTTTTGATATTATACATGCGAACATATCACTTTGTGATTCCGATTGGTCCAAATAAGCCTATGCAATTATTGTGTAGTATTCTCTTTACTGATTGGCTGCGATTGTGGGAAAACTTTTTAACTCATCCTTCTGGAATTTGTTGTTTTCATTCAACATTTTTGGCCACCATTTCTTGATACGACTAGCGAAAGGGATTTGGGGAAAAAATGGTATCGTTTGTTTCAATATTGCCAGTCTACCCCCACAGGGCTTTGTTATGTATATCATATCACAGTACGAAAATAGGCAAACCCCCCCAAAACAAGAACAATAAAAAGTAAAATTATCGGTATTGCTTTGATGACAACAAGAGTGGGGATTGGGATGGGTGGAAGGTATATCCGTATCATGGAATTCACTCTATATACGAACTTGGTTTAAATGTGAACTTACTGAAGTAAATAAACTCACCTTTGTTCACAGAAGTATGTAGATACAAACCAGTCTTCTCAAATGACAGAAATTTATCCAACCACAGCATATTTACGCGGTAAATATGTGACGCAAGACCGACTGAAAAAGAGATTTGTTTACGTCTTCTGTACAGTCTAATGTTCCAAATCAAATACTGCAAATATCCGTTCACAAATACATTACAGTAAATATGTGTATTTCTGCGTCCAGTAATCTTCTTTTCACGAAAATATCACAACAATGTCATGTTTAGTTGTGATGTGGAATTTCAACGTCAACCCTCGCACTGTTGAGTAGGCCAACTCAAATCCGTACTGTGCACCGTATCAAACAATGTGACATCACAAGCATTAGATATTTTACCTTGACACATGTTTTGTCTTTTGTTAAATATTCTGTTAATTTGGATGCACGCTTATTCCTTGATTCATAGTTATCAAAAATGAATAATATACTTTTACTAGTTCAACTTTGTTTGGGACTATTCTTTACGCACAACAAATGAAAGGTACTGCTTCTATCAGAATGAACAAAATTGTTCGTACTTCTATCAAAATCATTTCTACTGAAATAAAACTATATGAAAAAATAATCTCAAATGGGTAATGATTTAATATTAAATTTATGAAATTCGTTAAATTATATCCAGTTTTTGGCAGCCAAGGCTCGCAAAAGCTGGTTAATATTCAAATCGTTTCATAAATTCAGTATTAAATCGTTACCCATTTGAGAGCCTCTACATATTTCATATATTCTCAGAAAATTTCAGTTGTACTTTATTATGTGTCCTAAACTAATTGTCTTGTAATCAGTTTATGTTATGAATAAGTCACAGTACTTAATTTGCCATATATATATATATATATATATATATATATATATATATATATATATATATATATATATATATATATATATATATATAAAATTTTTCATTTATGGTAGATGTGCCATATTCGGATAAACTCGAGCACTTGTGCTCATTGGCACAAACACAACAGCATATCTGACTACAATATTTCACAAATTAAACAAAAGCTTAATAAAAGAGAATCTATGTAATGAAATTAGACTATATGTGAAATAATAAATATTAAACAAAAGGTTAATAAAAGAATATATGTAATGAAATTAGACTATATGTGAAATAATAAATAATAGATGAAAATTTAATTTTATCCATCGAAATCAAACTTTCAAATTATGTTGACCAGGTTGATAATTCTGATCACAATAAGTAGGTAATTATGATCGATACGACATGTATATTAACTAGTCACTTCTGATATATTATATTTTTATTTGCTAATGATCAGTACGAATCATGGAGAGAGAGAGAGAGAGAGAGAGAGAGAGAGAGAGAGAGAGAGAGAGAGAGAGAGAGAGATTAAAAATTATCAGTTCACTGAATTGTCGCGCTATGTCGTATAATTTCAATTGTTAATTGTCATCGAAATTAAATATTTAATTAATTAATTAATTAATTAATTAATTAATTAATAATAATAATAATAATAATAATAATAATAATAATAATAATAATAATAATAATAATAATAATAAATACGGGTGACTATATCTATATTGTTATTAATTTTGAGAGTAACAAGTTCAACCGATTCTAATTGATTGTATAATAGACTAATTCGTAAAGGGAGAGGTAGCATTTCGAAGGAACCGGGATGTCTATTCACTGTATGGAGAGTGTGAAAAATGATGAAAATGTTGCTTTCGTTTGCTGCTATAGGGCCAATGTGGATCCTGTTGGGCCTTTTCAACAACTGGATCTCTCGAGGGACAGCATTTCAACAAAACTAAAAAGCTGGTGTCCCTTTCGGAACAGAATCTCGTAGACTGCTCAAAGAAGGAAGGTACTTAATTTTACAATGATACAATACATACATACATACATACATACATACATACATACATACATACATACATACATACATACATACATACATACATACATACATACATACATACATACATACATACATACATACATACATGTACGTACGTACGTACATACATACATTTACGTACGTACGTACGTACGTACGTACGTACGTACGTACATCCGTGTTATTTCTGACTAATTATGTAAACAGCCACTATTGACCAGTTTTTTGTATCAAATTAAATTTTCGTATGCAAAAATTTTAACTGATTAATGGACAACTATCCAAACTGCTGTTTATTATTATCGCTAACCTTTCGACTTATACCGTTTGAAAATGTAGACCAGCAAAGTCATCTCCGATTTCTACAAATTTAGTCGAAATATCAACCGATCTTGTGCCTTAATATTTTGAAGAGATTCGACCAACAATAAGTAGCTACCACTTTCCTTTAGTAATTGTCCTATTGAATATAGGTTACTTTATCTTTATAACCAAATGTGTCTGAAATACATCTTAAGTTGTTCTTAGTTTGTTGGGAATAGGTCCCAAGAAACCACATTGTCTCAGTGGTTAGCGTGATGGCCGCATGACCGACTGGGTGCGGGTTAGTATCCTACAATCGGACCAGACTGGGTCAGCTACCGTGGTGTGTTCTAGTGCAAGACACTTTACTCGAATTTACCCAGTACAAAATAACATTCTTGTATTGCTGTGACGTAATGCACTAAGACGAAATCAAATTTTTACAATATAACATTTGAAGAATTATGTACTTTATTTCTATAACTATCAGTTTAAGAGATTCACAAGTGTGTAAGAAGAAATAAAGGCAAACTGCATACACGGCCCTCTGAATAATGCAGTGATTCTGAGTGACATACTTCACTCATATGTGGTCCTGGGGTCAATCACAGAGCAGCACATATAAGTACAGATTGTCATACATCCAACAATGGTGGTTTTCTTCCAGTTCTTCGGTTTCCTTTCTCTTAAGTCCACTTTGAGATATATCTGCGTAGTCTATAGATAAGATGTGAGACAGATTTTAAATGTATTAATCTGAAACCGAATAATCACTTTTCTTTTATTTGTTTGGTCATTGACACGCGGGCTTTTATACGTCTTAGTTTGGCAAATAATTAGTACATTTGTATCAAATAGTCAGTAGAATCTGCATTTAAGAATTTCAACGACGACGGAATGAAAATTGGCCGCTACTCAAGGTTATCCGAACGTTGATATAGTAACACTGACGGGCAATTTGCTGGGGTGACTATTTCAGTATTGACATGTTAGCTTGGCCTGGATAATAGTTTCTTTTTCTTTTCTTTCCATTTTAATATACAAATTGTACTTATGACATGAAATATGCTTTTCAGCCTATCAATTTTAATTGCTCAGGATAGTTGAGCATATAAATTGTCGTCCCTTGTCAACTTCAACTTAAAAATATAGAACATATGAAACACACATTCCATTTCGTGTACATTTTTTTAACCAGGTAACATGGGCTGCCAGGGAGGCTTGATGGACCAGGCTTTCCAGTACATCATCTTAAATAAGGGCATCGATACTGAAGCATCTTATCCGTACAAAGCTAGGGTATATTCTCTCTCTCTCTCTCTCTCTCTCTCTCTCTCTCTCTCTCTCTCTCTCTCTCTCTCTCTCTCTCTCTCTCTCTCTCTCTCTCTCTCTCTCTCTCTCTCTCTCTCTCTCTCTCACACACACACACACACACACCACACACATACGCGTGTGTCTCCGAATTCAAATATTTGAAAAAAATAATTGTTCTGTGAGCCATTTATATATCACCTTTATTTATAAAATAAATGTGCAATAATTACTTAAATATGATTGAAAATTGGTTAAATTATGTACGTTATATATGCTTGATAATGACTAATTCCTTAGTAAATATAGTGGCAATTGGTTAAAGTACTTAAGAATATTAGGCTGGATATTGACTAAATTAATTAGGTAAATATAATTTAATACTGTCTATATTATGTAGCTTAAAATATTTGGTAATTAGTTAATGAGTTCTGAATTAATTCTTTATATTTTATCTCGTCCGCGTTAGCAAAAGGGAGATAATTTTCAACATTTTGATACTTTAATATGAATCATATCGAGGTTTTACTGAGCTAAACAAGTAATAGTTTGACTAACTCGTGTATAATTATAGCAGACCACATTCATAATATGCTTTTCGCGGATTATCTGAGTATTTTAGGATATTTTGTGATGAATAATGTTCGCAAAGTAAATTGACTCTTCCTATAATGTTGCTTTTACGTCATGTTTCATGGAAACGTATATTAAAGAGGGCAGAAAGTCCGAGTGAAATGTATCGTAACGTTAATCACGTCACATCACAAACTCCACAAGGGACTCCTATCAATCTCCAACTTCCACCTCTTTCTTCACCATCACCACCACCAATCATTGAAATTTTAATTCATCTCCGGTTGGAAGTGCTGGAGATCTCGAGGTCACTTGCCTTCCGCATAATCACAATAGCAGAAACTACAGCCAGCATACAGACCGTGTCCATGGGAAAAGGCCATTTAAAAATGGTGACAAGATGTCAGATGATTTTCTTGCACCCGTACTTTTGTCACTTTTCTTAAGGGTAAAGAATTTTATCCGCCTGGCAATAAGGGATATATGAACAGACAGATACGTTGCGGGGGTGGGGGGAGGGCAAAAGTTCTAAATCCCAAGGGATCCTAAGCAGAATAGCCTTTGGATTTATGTCAGTATATTCTATCATTCAGGATCAAAAGTGCAAATTCTCACAAGCAAATGTGGGAGCCACCGAAGTTAGCTGTAAGGATATCCAATCAGGTAGTGAAGCGGACCTTCAGAAGGCTGTAGCAACGGTGGGCCCCATATCAGTTGCCATAGACGCCAGCCACAATTCGTTCCAGTTGTACAAGCATGGAATCTACAGTGAACCAGCATGTAGCTCTCAAGCTCTGGACCATGGAGTCCTCGCTGTAGGATATGGAACTCAAGGTGGCAAGGATTATTGGCTGGTTAAGAACAGGTCAGTCGAAATTATGTTATGGTTTGATCTTGGTTTTTGTTTTTGTCTTGTTTGTTCAGTTTTTTTTTCTTTGTTTCTCTTCCCTGTACTTTGCCTGTGTGACTGTCTGTCCGCCTGAATATATGCATCTGTGATTGTTCGGTTGGTTGGCTTGTTACTTTTATTTCTTGTCATTGAGATATTGGAACATTTGGACTTCACATATGTAATTATACCTGTCATATTCATGCTTGCTTGTTAGGTAACACTATTACACTATTTGGTTAATTACTGGACATTCTCGTAAACAATCAAATACATTGTAGGAGAAATGATTCATTATTTTATTCTCATTATATATATAATGTACGTAAGTGCGTGCGTGAGTACATGCACACATACATACGTACGTGCCTGCGTACATGCATACATGCATACATGCATACATACATACATGCATGCGCACGCACACACACACACGCATACATACATACATACATGCATGCATGCATGCATGCATGCATGCATACATACATACATACATACATACATACATACATACATACATACATACATACATACATACATACACACACACACACACATACATACATACATACATACATACATACATACATACATACATGCATACATGCATACATGCATACATACATACATACATACATACATACATACATACATACATACATACATACATACATACCAACCAACCAACCAACCAACCAAGCAACCAACCATTTATTTATGCATTTATTTGTTTTACAGTTGGGGTACAAGCTGGGGTATGCAGGGTTATATCATGATGGCCAGAAACAAACACAACATGTGCGGCATTGCCACTAAATCCAGTTTCCCCATAGTGTAGAATTGTTGATTCAACAAGGCAATTCATTCTGACTTCTTAAACGTAGAACATGGGATAATTATTTTGTGTCCTTTGTCTTTTGAATAAAACACGGAAAACAATGTTCATTTCTCAAATTTTCGGAGTATATATGCAAGAATAAGGAACGATAAATTCAGTGCTGTGGTAATTGTGTTTTTGGAAAGAATTATTTCTATATGAAAATGATAAATAAACTAAACACCTAAAAAAGTTTACATTTTTGAAAGTCTGTTGAATATGGAATAAAATGTATTTTTCACGGATAGTGTTGTTTGTTAATAGCCATGGTAACTATGATTCTATTGGTTTATGAAGGCTATCAGGTATCACCGACCATTCCAAATATATTATCGTCGTAGAAAATTGAAACTGGTATAATTAAACTAACAAATAAATGAATATAATACCAATGAAAGCCTAGTATTATTTTCTCAACAGTTGTATAAATCGATTTGTCAAAATATGTTTGACTTTAAGATCTTTTGTAAAGTTTTTTGTTTTTTAATTTTTGTATGTTTAGTCAGCCTAATTTAAGTTGACGATTTTCCAAAAGCAAAAATAAGTTTTACCAATAAAATCTTTCGTTTTTCTTTGTATCTCTCTCAATGTCACGAGTGTGACGTCATGAGAAGTATATATATATATATATATATATATATATATATATATATATATATATATATATATATATATATATATATATATATAGTTATAATCTAGTTAAGGACTCGTGGTACTGATTCAGCTCCCATAGAAAACCCATGCAAGCATCATGCTATTAACATTTCAATAACTTTACATTTCTGAATGATCATCATCAGACCTATGTTTATTAGTATTGACACATCCTTGACGACGGCTTTTATATATAACACATTACGATCCGCGACATGTTTGGATGTACATGTGATTGAACCACGTGTAATCATTTCCGCACCAAAGAATCAGATGCTAATTTCAGTAATGAATTTTCCAAATTGAGCTTTGTAAAAGGACTGAAATTCCACCAATAAAGCAATCTCTATATTATTTAAGCTGCAACTATGATTTCTTTTTTCCAAAACGTTTACTTTCATTAACGACCAGCTGTAGGCAAGCCTAACCAATATATGCACTATCTAATCTTCACCCATTTCGAAGCTGGTGCATATTTTCCCCATATAATTAGTACCGTGGGTCCAACAACTACTAATAACATGTATCACAATAAAGGACTCATTCCAAAACTTTTCCCTTATACACGATAAAATATATTTCTGATCACGAAGGCTTCAATTGATAGATTATATATCTGATCTGCACCATATATCAGTCACTATAGGACGGATGGAAGATATTCAATGCGTGACTTTATCACCAATAATCATGAACACTATACTTAACTGATGGATTGTATTTATCGCTTGACTTTATCTGCTATATAGACATGGACACAAGACTTCAACTGATGGACTATACTGATTTCAAGAGTTGATATGCAACTTAGACATGAATACGAGACTTCAAGTGATGGACTGTATTTTAACGTGTTTCACAGTAAACTACACATTTCAAATATTTTTTTACCGCTATATCTACTTTTCTGACCATATTGGTTCGAGTCTTGTCTATCTGGACACAGAAGGTATATATTTTGGGTATACTCTACAGTAAATAGGTTACGTTGTATTCTAAGGTGGTTCACGACAGAATATTTATGTTTTTGAATAGTGGGTGATCAAGACTTAGTACATTGCTTTCGTGCATTAGTACAAAAGAAAACGTTGATCGGAACATAGGTTACCTCTCTTCATCCAGATTGGACTCCAATCAGAAGAAAATAAAAAGAAAACTGTGGATAGCGGTTCAGATTGTATACTTGTTATATCACATGAAGAATGTGACGCCTGGCGCTGGCAAGCTTTTGGTATGAACAACCGTGTGTTCCATCATTGCAAGTTAATAATTCATGTTTCATCCTACATGTCACAGGGTTCGAAAAATGTCATAAGAAATCAATTGATGGACTGTATTTGATGCATGACTTGATATGCAAAAAAATTACAGTGTAACGACAAATTTTGTCAAGATTCAAAGCATGGTTAGAAATGCTCCCATCCCACCCCCGTTTGGAGAAAACTTTAACCCATATTTAATTCCCAAGAGACATTCCACAATGCAAATTATCTAAAATACCAAACGTAGTTAAATTTTATTTCATTTTCAGAGTCTCACAGGTCTGCGGAATTATATTCATTTTGGAGAGGACGTTCAAGTGGAGGGACTTATAATTTGTTTATTAAAATTACTGAGGAATCGAATTTGTCCTAAAATTAACCTCTTAATGCTGAGCGCCTATTGAGGCAGCTATTAGTACCAATTTTAAGTCTTTGGCATGACTCATCTGGGGTTTGAACCCGCGACCTCCCGCACCCGATGCGAAATGATCTAACCACTTAGGCCACCGGAGCAATCAATTAAGATTGGAAGAAATCAATAAACACTTTCAATGAAAGGCTTAAATAGAACAATGTTCTGAACTAACACATTTTTGCCCTCTGCTGCTTCAAGTAGCCTGGTGTCTTGCCAGGGGGTAACCAAAATTACGACCGGGATTTACGTTCTTTAGTCTATTTCAAATTATGTAAACTGAACAATATTGAACTGTTCTAAAGTGACACATCCAAGGGAGAGCTCGACCATAGGTACAATTTAGAACACAAGTAGGAATCAGTCTTAGCTTTCAGGTACTAATCACTGGAAAGAATGGCTTCTTAACTCTTGACGATTGAGGGGTTACATGATAGTATTGGCAGCGACTTATTCCGAAAGAATATTCGCGCATACGTATAATAATGTCTTACCTCCCTTAGACAACTTGATGGCACTGCCAAATAACAGTAGAATTCGTGTTACAGTACCACAAGGAGAACATTTTCTGTTCATTTTTGTAAGGTATCGTTTGATGTTCCCGTCATTATATTTGGTTTTTCAATTTTAATGTGGGTTTGTTTTATATTTGTTTTTTTTTATTGTGTGGTTGTTAGTTTGTCATTCTTGTTTCCTGATTTTCTTTATTCGCTCTTTCTGTATGTGTGTGTTCTGGCGGCAGTGCTTGAAGCACAGGCGCAGACTTCATTTTTCTGATCATATCTATTATTTTTGTGTTTGTGGGGCATCTTGTGTAATAGGTATTTTTTTTTTACTTTTTGTGGTGTTGCGGTTGTTGCAGTGGTTTTTCTTTTAGTTGCTTTGTTTCTTTTCGGGAGTGATTTCCTTGCTTGTTTTGCTCTCATTTGTATGTTGGTAGTGTGTGTACTTGTGCTTTGTGTTGGTTCCTGTGTCTTTTTTGGCTCTTGTGTTTTTTCAGCTGTTTGTAATGTTGTCTGTTCAATTGAATCATTTTCAGAGTCTGTTTCTGGAACTGACGGCCAATTGAAATTTTCTTGTTCTTCATTTGTGTCATTTTGGTATTTTAGTTCTGTGATAAAAAGTTTTGTACGACAGTTTGATTTGTTTCCGTTGTCTGCAATTTTTATTTCAAGGTCTCTTACGCCTACAAGAGTATTGGTCCACATTTTTTATTTCGAAATCTCCTACGATCTGCTTTTAAAATATCACTGACAGCACTGACCATCACTGACCTTTACTGACCTTAATTGATGATTGTCATAAATTCTTGTTGAAGTTTACTGTTAGTCGTTACCACTCTGATGTTGTTTACGCTGTCTGTCTATACCAATGTTTAGTAATTTCACACACATACATTTTTATTTAATTTTTATAGAAATATTTTTAAACTTTAATAATTCTTGTCAAGCGAAATTATAAAGTTTCAGGAGAAATACAAACGATAAATACAAACGATAAAAGATGATTTTCCAACTAAACCGAAGATTGCAATAGCAAAAGAGCATAGAATGGGCTTTAACAGACTGAATCCATACATCTTTTGTCATCCATTTATAGACTGGTTCCCATTTGTCCATATAATCGGCATCGTGTTGTCCAGGAGACTGATAATATAGAATCTTTTTTTTGTAATATTCTCTTTAATGAAACTTCTTCTTTTAAATTCGTTTTTAAATTTGTAACAGGCTACAGAAAATTTATAAATTATCTCATTAACAAAAGTGGAAGAAAACGAGAAACAAACGTAAATACTTAAAACTTTGACAGAATTTGATTCTGTTTTGAAGAACGAAAAGAGGACACTTGCAGTTAATTAATCTGCAGTCTCGACTGAATGTGTTCAAGCCCGTGAACGAGCTAGTTCAAAAGGTAGATAATTGCAAAGTATAATTGCACAGTGGAAAACTTTACATTTATTGTCACCAGTGTTGAGTTAGGCAGTTTTGCCCAATGAATAATAGACTGCATGAGGTAATGTATCAAAATATCATCGACAGAATGTCTAAGTGCCAATCACTCGGATAAGTGACCCAATGAAACGTTTGGTGTACATTTGAAGTTTAATCAAGAAAAAAGTTGAAACCTCGAATCCAAATACATTATAATTAGACTTTTGATCCTCTTCCAGACACCAAAGAATTAGAAGTAGAAAAAACTCACAGATGACCGCAAGGGTAACATAACTAAAACTTTAGTTAATTGCTATCCGCGGTGCATGATAGGCTATGAAAATGGATAGACAGATGGGTGGATGGACGATTATAAATGTCTGCAGATCTGAGGATGTGATTTAATTCTCGCATATAAAAGCTATTAATATGTCGAACTGCAACCGAAATTAAAAAATAGCTTTTGGAATCTGCACTATTGATAAGACTTCAGCAATTTATTAGATGGGGAAGCATATACATACACCGTAATGGTCAATTTATTGGATGGGGAAGCATATACATACACCGTAATGGTCAATTTATTGGATGGTGAAGCATAGACATACACCGTAATGGTCAATTTATTAGATGGTGAAGCATAGACATACACCGTAATGGTCAATTTATTAGATGGTGAAGCATAGACATACACCGTAATGGTCAATTTATTAGATGTGTAAGCATAGATATACACTGTAATGATCAATTTATTAGATGGGGAAGCATAGACATACACTGTAATGGTCAATTTATTAGATGGTGAAGCATAGACATACACGGTAATGGTCAATTTATTAGATGGGGAAGCATAGACATACACGGTAATGGTCAATTTATTAGATGGGGAAGCATAGACATACACGGTAATGGTCAATTTATTAGATGGGGAAGCATAGACATACACGGTAATGGTCAAGAGAATTGTATAACTTGCAAAAACATTTATATTCGACTGGATTTTTTGTGTGTATAAAATGTTTATGCTAAGGTAAGCATTAGCAATCTGAAAGAAAATTGATGTATGGGTGGATAACTGTCTCGTGACCTAAGTCGTTCAAAAACATTCGTGCATCTTCTTCAGCAAGTGAATCCGACCTATTCATATCGAACGAAAATTGACCTACTGGAAATGATGCAAAAATAAGAAAGCAAGATTTGATGTGGTCCTGTCGACACTAGCTAGAATGCGGTCTTACCTATTAAATAAGTGAACGATTGTGCAACCTTTTCTTACAGAAAGAACAATATCTTAATAAAATGTTCAAAATAACCTGCATTTCAAAATATATATTTTCCTAACATGGCAATTTGTTACAATGAACTTCACTTAGCAAGTTTGGTAATTCTACCACCCAATCAAGGAACACGCTCAAATAGGACGGTTAGATATTTTTCAAAAGCTTCGTTATGTTTTGTTTGAAAACAATGGATAACGCACAGTAAACTATATACGTGTATATATTTTCAGCTTAATTATCAGTCTTAATACCAAATAAACTGTGAAAATAATCAACATTTTTAGTTTTTAATGTCGCAGAGAAAAGACCCAATCAAAAGTCGGGGCCCCGAGTGGCCGAGTGGTCTAAAGCGCTGTCCGTTACGGATCACTGCCATCTCACCTCTGTCTGCGTGGGTTCGAGTCTAGGATTCGGCGAATGTGGATATGTGAGAAAGCTTGCCAGTAGCTTCTCGTGGGTCGGTGGTTCTTTCCGGTGATTTCCCGGTTTCTTCCTCCACCATTATTACTGGCCGCCATGAATAGCCTATTATGTGCTGAAAAATGGCGTTAAGCCCAACAACAACAACAACAACAATCAAAAGTCATTTCATAACTAATCCGAGATTCGCTTTCCATGAATAAACAACAATACCATTTACTATCTTCGGACATCATCGCTACAATTAATTACAGGGTATTAGGTATAAATATAGAACAATGCATTGTAGGTCTACCAAAACCTTCAAGAGGACGACGTTGTGATAGTCTTCTGTACGATCTAAAGTAATGGGAAACACTAATTACTTCTGATGCAAACATCTTACGTCTAACGCATTCACAATTTTTAAAAGCACGATGCAAGTTGAATACACTCATCAGGTGTCATGACACCAGCCTGTGCATTAATCGTGGAAGGACAAAAATAATTTACTTGTATACATTGTGCGATTGATTGACTATATGCACAGCATGTTTTCTGACTTTGCATTCTCCACCCATACCACTCCGCCCCTATCTACGGAATTATTGGTACAGCTCATTTTTTGAATGAATAAATGACTCGTACTTTTTCCGTCTAAGCATCCAGTCACCTGATAATGTAATCACGAGATTAACTGGGTACTCTAACAAAGACGTGCTCGAAGTTGAACTATATTGAGTTTATATTACTTTTCTCAAAGTGGCGCTAGAGATATGAACATTTTGGCATGGTTTTATAGATCGAAGAAGTACATATACGCCAAATCTAGATATATTTAGGAAATTCTTAATATGATTCTACAATTTGAAAATAGGTCCTGTATTTCACGAAACAGATTCTGCTGAAACTGTTTCGTGTATACAGTGCCTGTTTAAAAAGTTGAGGGCATATTTTCATCCATTAGCATGACAAGGCATTTGTTTGTTTGTTTGGTCTTTTTTTTAAAACAAAATTACCCCTAGAATAACGTTATTATCCATATTCAAGTAAGTTTTGCCTTTTCACCTACATCCAGTTGCCTTAGGGTGATGGCTGTTTCATCTAAACCACATATGCCAGTAAACAGGGAACACGATTTTCCCGATATTTAATCTGACGTTCAGCACGGCATATGGAACGGTTTTATTGAGTTCTCTGATTCGGTCCTTCTTATCTCTTGACTGGTCCTATTTTCTATCTAGGAACTAGTAATATAAATAGAAACAAGGGGGGCAAATACCAGAAGTTGTCAACACAGATAACATGGCAAAATGTGTTGTCAACAAGTGTAAACATATGACTTGAGAAGTTGTATTTACAAATAGAGGAGAAATTCAATTTGGGACAAAAGTGGCCAAAAATAATCATTTAATTTTGAAAATGGTCGTTTAAGAAAAAATAACACTGTCTGAAGTATCACGAGTAGTTAGATTCATTAGAAAACTTGTGATTTATACCAATTGTTTTTTTTTTAAAACAAAGAAAGATACTTTGATTCAAAACAAAGATAAAACATGCGTATACCTGGTTAGTATTTAAGCATTTTTTTGCTTGTAGGGATGAGAATGGAACCCCACTTCATGTGAACACTTCTGAAATAGAATAGGCAAACTCACAGTGAGGAGACTTAATTTCACCCTATTTTGTACACATACACACACACACGCGCGCGCGGCACAGAAACAACGGAGATATAGTGAAAATATTTAGCCTTCCTAGAATCATAAATGACCAGTATACTGGTGACTTTTTGTTACCTTGCATGGCAACAACAAGGAAGGGGTAGGAGGTATCTAATTTAACTTTTAGGAACTGTGTACAGTATTCAAAATATCTCAGAATTGAATGCCTTATTTTACAGTAATGCAAATATTCATACCACTAATTTCTGTGAAAACTATCATTTAACAAACGAAATCCTCATATAATATTACAAAAATACATCAAAAGTAACTTATAGGCATCAAACTTCTACATGTCTTACAAAATTATATATTTAAAATAATTCTAAAATATGAAAATCTTTGAATGGCTGATGGTTTGAATGTTGCTTTGGGGGGGGGATTGATAACAAGCAAGCGATGACTTCAAAGGATAAGTCCTATCAGCATACCTCAATAATGTCTGATTCCTACCATGGTGCACATAGTGAAATGAGATAGTCAGTAACAAAATCCTTGTTTCAAAAATGGCAGCATATATAAATATGTAAAGTAGAAAGTTAAATCTTTTACTCGTCGTTCGTGTCAGTGGTGTAATTTTCTTAAAATGATGTTATTAACAGCTGTAGATACATGGTTTGAGATGTTTGTTTTAGTGTTCAACGGCACAGCTACACTTCATAAGCTGTCGAGGCAGTTAGAAGCTGTAAAAATATATATCGACTAATTTACCTTGTATGAAGAGTCAGTTCGCACCGGTAATTCAATAGGTTGTAGTGTTCTGAACACGATGGGTATGAAAGTGTTACTTTCAAAAGAATTGACAGTCCACTATCTGCATTTTTCAGCAAATTTTCCCCGTGTACGCCACAATATTTAAATGCAAATGCTCACGGACCCTAATTTTTGAAAGGAAGTAATTAGGAACAGAACGAAATATAAGGCTAGATAGTCTATCGGGGAGTCCCAAGAAAACCGCCAGCTTTTTGTAACAACATCATACTCTTATTCTTGTCAAAATCGGACAGTTGAGGCGTACACTGTATGAATTGCCGTTGCGCTGTCTACGCCCCAAAGCGTTCTCTATCAACCCAAACAAATAACATTTTTTGGTAAAATTCAATTGTGATTGTGCTACAACAAACTAAATTAAACTCTTTAGTAATTTATCAGTGAGTATTTTCCAGATGGCCCTACTAATTAATATGAAAAGTGGGGTACGTGTGAACTATCCATTCTCGTGACGTTATCTCTGCATATGATAGGCAGCTGACACGCCTATCTCAAATCTGATGGGTAGTATGACCAGCAATATGACTATCACGTGCTGCAACAAGTTATAAGCCGAGCAACTCTCAAAATATTATTAGTTTAATGTTCCTGTGCTGAGCAGTGATCTAGAGAACAAGGTAAGGCCACACACACACACACACACACACACACACACATATATATATATATATATATATATATATATATATATATATATATATATATATATATATATATATATATATATATATATATCTGTGTGTGTATGTGTGTAATGTCAGTTACAACAAAATGTGCAATAATCAAAATATAATAATATACATCTTTAACCAGAAGTGTAATTAAACCATGTATTTGAACCAAAAACTTAATACAGCCACAGCAGAAATTTGCATTACAATTAATTCTACCTGATTTGAGGACTTTGATGGCATTATGATAATTGCTGACAAATAAATCTCTTTAATACACTGTCACCAGTACAACCAATTATTTTTTTTATATATAAATTCAATTAAATACGAGGAAGTTAAACCATGTTAACGCGAAACAACCTCTTGCAATGAGCAGGAGATAGCATGCACAGATGTCTTTATACTGTAGTATTCCAAAAACGTTGGACACTTATCTTAAAAATCAGAACATCGTTCAGCCATTTCCGTCTGATCGTGAAATACCCTCTAAGTAGATGTGTTTGGTGATTCGCCTTTGGCGGAATCCGTCACATATGCAACGATAAAAAAAGATAAAATTGTTTCGATTGTGATTTTTGTCTCCTTCATACGCTATACAATTCCATGTGAACAAAAATAGTTCAGAATATAGTTCCCGATGGCGACGAATTACATGCAATAATTTTTTTCCTGGCTTTGCAGAAATGGCCAAAGATTTTCCGATTGGTGCTATGAGAGGCTATCCTTGTCTTTACAAGTTAATGTTTAATGGATCTATTCAAAGTTAAATTGAAATGTTCTTGAAACATAAATCGAAATACGGTGTACTGCTCATTGAACTCCACTACCACCACTGCTAGATACATGATTTGCTTGCTTTAATTTAGTCTCAGCTTTTATAAGTTTGAAGACAATATTAAAACAATTAATACCGATCCAGCAAAAGGTTAAAGGACATATACCTTTGGCTAAATGCCAAAGGGAGTACATTAACCATAGGAATGCCTCGCAAAATTTTTATAGATTTTGTACCTTATTTTATTAGGCTATTCTCTGTTGTCAGACATTAAGTGTAGAAGCTGTTTTCTTCACTATTTCTTGTCGGAAGAAATAGGGAGATAAAAATGAACTCAGTAGCTGTAAAGATGCTTTATATTTATACCATGACAGTCCTTACTTTGTGCAACACACGATGAAACGTTTCGTACAGGTCTCCCCTGACATCAATTAGCGAACATAATTTCTAAATTCTTATTTAGAGACAAGGCTAGAAGCAGTACACAAGGTACAAAAAAATTACGATGTTTAGTACAAAGTACAAAAGAATTACAATGTTTAGTACAAAGTATAAAAGTAGTACGATGTTTAGTACAAAATACAAAAGTATTACTATGCTTAGTACAATGTACCAAAGTATTACGGTGTTTAGTACAATGTAAAAAGTATTACGATGTTTAGTACAATGTTTGTATTATCGTTTCGGTTATGGATTACGTCTAATTCGCCACAAATAGTAAAGATATCGCGTAAATATTGTAAATATGACGGCGAAAGAGACGATTCCAATGTAAACAAAAAATATGGAAAATAAAGTTTCAAAGGAACCAACTATTGATATTTGCAACTTAAAATTACTGACGTTCATTGTTAAGTGTGAAAATAAGATGTTATTTTTCCATATTTCCTTTTGTTTCATAATTTTAAGGGAGATGCTTTCTAACTTTCAGTCTTATTACCTTTATTTTCCTTTTTGCGATGGAATTGGCGAACCAAACGTATCTTAACCGATGTGTAGTAGGTTCGGGAATATGTTTAGTAATCATACAAATTGTTTGATTGTAACACTCGGATGTCGAAGTCATTCAGTGCATGCTTACATGTTCCCCCACCCCCAACAACATCAACCCCAGGTCAAAAATACACTATAGATACTTACATCTATTGTCCCAGAAAATTCTCGGCCTACATTTCTCTCCGGGGCCCCGAGTGGCCGAGTGGTCTAAAGCGCTGTCCGTTACGGATCACTGCCATCTCACCTCTGTTTGCGTGCGTTCGAGTCTAGGATTCGGCTAATGTAGATATGTGAGAAAGCTTGACAGTAGCTTCTCGTGGGTCGGTGGTTCTTTCCGGTGATTTCCCGGTTTCTTCCTCCACCATTAATACTGGCCGCCATGAATAGCCTATCGTGTGCTGAAAAATGGCGTTAAGCCCAACAACAAACAACAAACATTTCTCTCCGAGGTGTTTTCACAACCCGACGGAGTTGATTGTTATTGTATGTGCACTGATATATGAGGGCACCAAAGATTGTGTAATTGCTACGTCTGTTTTATCTCACGCTTATTCATAATGACGCGTTATTACCTCGGCTGCTTTTATAGATACATGTATGCATGGTATCATGAATCGGCAATAACCTTTATTGACGACTTCAGCGATTCTTATAAATAAAATAAAATAGAATAGCAATCAGCAATATCTGCATATTCATAGTTGATATAATCTGAGTCGTACAATACTAATCGAAATGGTCTCAATTCGATGTGATCGACATGAGATCTGATATTACTTGCCACCTCATTCATTTATTTATGTTCGAAGTTTCTGTTTATTAAGACCCAGTAAACTAATCCATGTTCTTTAAACTCCTCCATCTGTGGGCGTGCGAATAGGAATGTTATGATTTGTAAAAAAAACTTGAAGTTTGATGAATATTAAGTTCTAACATTTTTCACATAGCCAACCACCGCTTTGCACCATATAGAAATTAAAACAATCAAGCTTTATAAGCGTTTAAGCATATAATGAAGAAAAAAAACACCAAGTTACATTAACTGTCAATATAACATATGATTTGCTTTATTAATGAGCAAGCGTGTATATCTCAACGCTAATAATTGACGTTCATACGTGTAATAAATTTGATAATGTTGATGCAAGTAATAAATGATTAAAGAAATTTCAAGAGTGTTGGCATAATGCATACTATTAATACAACAGACGCCATTTGCATTCGTGATTCGGAATGCTCTAGCTTTCATGTTTCTGCAATGAAGCTCCAAACTAGAATCATTCTCTTGGCAAATCGAGCATAGGTTGCAAAGCCAGAAAGACGGATCAGTTCGACATAAAAATATTTTTCAACAGTCCTGAAGAGAATACGGGTTTTGCATCTACATTTGCTATTCTACTTTCTTCATTTCATTTCTTTCTTTATTAATTTTTGAAAATATTTATTTATTATTTATTTCGTTATTTATTTATTTACCGCTTGATTGTTAAACGAAAGTGTTAATGATCTTGTATAACACAATCAGTGCATTACTCTTATTGTTTAGATGCTACGAGTTTTTCTATTGGCTGGCTTTGTGGCCCTAGGGTTATCATTTAACGTTGAGCTGGACGACGAGTGGGAGCTATACAAGACAACCTACAACAAGAACTATGTCCAAAGAGAAGGTCTAGTCAGGTAAGACATTTATGGACATGTGGGTTTTGTCTCCCTTTTATAATTTATTATATACCATTAATGTTTTCTTGTAATTTCTCCGATAGTGTTGCTGTTTTATTTGTCGTTATTTACCCTATGTACGCAATGTTTGCATTTAACTCCATGTTCAGAACGATTGCTTTTACAGTCATAAAACATCTTTAATGCATTTACCTCGAGGATTTCTCTCGGATAAGTCCTACACTTTTGTCATAACAAGATCAGCATGTCCTATTTTCACGATTCACCAAAAACTAAGATATTGCATTTAGTTAAATTTCGTTGATATTGTCGATTGCACAACCTTGAACAATCAGGAACGCATTCCCTTCCTGGATTAATATTTATATCTATTTCAATAGCTTACAGTGACCCAGCGGAGTCACGGTGGGGAAGGGGAGAGAACCTCCCCGGATGACACTATCAGAGAGGGTGACACCAGAATAATTTTTGAATTTCTGTGCAGGATCGGGGTCAATGGGAGATGACACCATGAGTCATCGCACATGACTGCCTATAAAAGTTTTTAATTTTTTGTGTAAAAGGAGGTCCATGGGGTGACACCGTGAGTTACCGCACGGGGTGACACACTGCAGTGACCGACTTTTCATGTGCAAGGATTCTAATCATGTTTTGGACTAGCGGACTAGACTTATCATTCCGCTAGATTTGTTTCAAAAAAAATTTTCTATATCATTTAGTAGCAGTTTAGCAATTTAATGTGTTATTTAATTTTGATTACTTATATCAAAACTTTTGGAAATGTGGAATTGGAGGGTTTGAAGAAATACTTTCGAAGTAGATTTTTACTTTTATTTGAATGTTATAAATTTTGATGTTTACGTTGTTAATACTGCATTATGATTAAATTCTTGATAACAGATTTGTTATCTTTTTAGGCGATTTATTTGGGAAGAGAACCTAAAGCGCGTCCATCAACATAACCTCGAGGCAGACCGTGGAGTGCACACTTACTGGCTCGGAATAAACGAATACGCCGATATGGTCAGTTTTCGTGTGTGTGTGTGTGTGTGTGTGTGTGTGTGTGTGTGTGTGTGTTTGGGGGGTGGGGTGGTGTTATCGTCTCTTTGTGCATGGCGATCACATATTTGGCAAATTCCGATAATCTATAGAAGTATATGAGTAAATAAGGCCTTTCTGAAATTGCATGAACTAAGACAAAAAAAGTTCGACACCATTTTATTTGTACTACCGATATGAATGCATGATAAATCCATTTTTCCGAGAGCCATCATAAAGAACATATGTCTGTCTTCTTATCAAAGTTAAAGTCATGATAAATAGAGGATCTCAAAAGGGTAATGATTTAATATTCAATTTATGAAACGAGTTGAAACATTATTTATCGAGTTTCATGAATTTAATATTAAATCATTAACCATTTGAGATTCTTTATATCTCATGGGTTTTTTTCCAGGATAAATTATTTAGATAGAAAGAAGAGTGAATAATTTAATTCATTCTGACAGACGCTGTACCTTTGATTAGTTGTGACTAAAAAATAGTCCCAAACAAGTGGAAGAGAATCGACTACGTGATAATGTATAATTTCATGATTAAATTGTCTTATTATCCTTACGCAAGAGAACAGAGTGCATGTTTAACACTGAGTAGTACTCAGCTCGTTAAATTAGGTTCGTTAGATGTCGTTATCATGATTATATGCGTGATTGATATTCCGTGTGTGCGTGATTGATATTCCGTGTGTGTGTGATTGATATTCCGTGTGTGTGTGATTGATATTCCGTGTGTGTGTGATTGATATTCCGTGTGTGTGTGATTGATATTCCGTGTGTGTGTGATTGATATTCCGTGTGTGTGTGATTGATATTCCGTGTGTGTGTGATTGATATTCCGTGTGTGTGTGATTGATATTCCGTGTGTGTGTGATTGATATTCCGTGTGTGTGTGATTGATATTCCGTGTGTGTGTGATTGATATTCCGTGTGTGTGTGATTGATATTCCGTGTGTGTGTGATTGATATTCCGTGTGTGTGTGATTGATATTCCGTGTGTGTGTGATTGATATTCCGTGTGTGTGTGATTGATATTCCGTATGTGTGTGATTGATATTCCGTGTGTGTGCGATTGATATTCCGTGTGTGTGTGATTGATATTCCGTGTGTGTGTGATTGATATTCCGTGTGTGTGTGTGTGATTGATATTCCGTGGATTCCTCCTCTTGAAAGGGATCAAGTGTAAAAGAAAGCTTAGTCAATGTGATAGAGCTTAATAATTAATGAATCACTTGGATGCTTGGACACTGAAACAAAAACACTCCACCATTGCAACAAAATTAGTCGAAACGATCTGTTTTTGCACCTGAGTGATGATGAATAGTCTGCTTTAAGTTTCCTTCTCTATAGTTGTTTTCCGTGCAACTGTATTCTAATGCTTGCATGGGTCTGTCTGTCTGTCTGTCTGTTTGTATACATGCATGCATGCATGCATGCATGTTTGCATGTATGTATGTATGTATGTATGTATGTATGCATGTATGTATGTATGTATGTATGTATGTATGTATGTATGTATGTATGTATGTATGTATGTATGTATGTATGTATGTATGTATTGTATGTATGTATGTATGTATGTATGTATGTATGTATGTATGTATGTATGTATGTATGTATGTATGTATGTATGTATGTATGTATACCTTCCTGCAATTGGATTTTATATAATATAAACTAAATTACAGTTTTACACAACTTTGACATCTAAATATAAACTCAAAGGAATATTTTTTTCTGGTTCTTTCTGATTGCCAAACTTCAGATTAGTTCAACTGCCGCCTAAACATGCATTTCAATATTATTATTATTATTATTATTATTATTATTATTATTATTATTATTATTATTATTATTATTATTATTATTATTATTATTATTATTATTATTATTATTATAATCAGTAGTGCAGTCTAAATATATATATATATATATATATATATATATATATATATATATATATATATATATATATATATATATATATATATATATATTTAGACTACCGAAGAATTTGTCAGCACAATGAATGGATACAAATATGATGCGACCAAGACAAATTGTGGAAAGTTTACATTCCCGAGTAACTTACAGTTATCTGACCTTCCTGCATCGGTCGACTGGAGGACGAAGGGCTACGTCACGCCAATCAAGAACCAGGTGATTTCCATATATTACCTAGTTTTTCATAGGTTCATAGAGATATGATGGTAGAATAATCAGTTCATGTTATGTATAAAATAGGAGTATCGATACTGCATTTGGCTTGCGGACTACTTCATTTATGGTAAATGTGCGATATTGTTTACCCTGAAGCAGATTTACTTCTTGACAAATGCCATTACGACCCATTTTCTCAGCAGGATTTGCCAATGCCATTACGACCCATTTTCTCAGCAGGATCTGCCAATGTCATTAAGCACAACCAAAGATCTACCTGATGACGAGAGAGAATTGATGATATCAATGGTAATTAGAATGCCTAGTGTGTTAGAATTGACCAGTAGATCGTTTGAATATTTCATGTACACCTACAGACTTGCAGAATACCGGAATGCATACACAGTATATCAAAGGTCGTATTAACCACGCTAATCGAAATTTGAATACTAAGAAGCATCGTTAAGGATCAGGCCCAACAACCAAGATTTGACATTGCATTAGAGTCGTGCTACATTGTCTTATTTCAATTGTTCACGACCATGCAAATTAGATTAAATTGTTCTGTTTAAACGTAATAATGGTAAAAAATACATGTGACGTAAATGTCATCTTTTGTGATACTGTAGAAACAATGTGGATCCTGTTGGGCCTTTTCAGCTGTTGGATCCCTCGAGGGACAGCATTTCAACAAGACTAAAAAGCTGGTGTCCCTTTCGGAACAGAATCTCGTTGACTGCTCAGGGAAGGAAGGTACTTAATTTTAGTCGCAACAAGTAAAGGTATAATGCATACTCAGTAGGTGTGAGAACGTAGACATACATACATACATACATACATACATACATACATACATACATACATACATACATACATACATACATACATACATACATACATACATACATACATACATACATGCATGCATGCATGCATGCATCCACGCACGCACGCACGCACACACACACACATATACATACATACATACATACATACATACATACATACATACATACATACATACATACATACATACATACATACATACATACATACATACATACATACATACATACATACATAATTCGGACGTTTAGTCTTAGCATCCGCTTGTAACGACAATTCATTGTCTCATAGTAAATTGCTCGTATATGAATGTTTTATGCTTATTAATGGATAACTGTCCAAAACTGCTGTTTATTATCAAAGCAATCTTTTCAACAGATGTCGTTTGAAAATTTAGACTTGTTTGTCAGTCGCTGCAAAGACTGCTGTGTTTCATATATTTCCGAGTTCTACACACATAGCTAAACATTATCCGACCTTATGTATTATATCCTGACTGAGTAGCCTCCATTTTTAATTCAATAGCTGTGTTTCTAAAATATCTTTAACATTGTTTTTCTCTTAATGTCTCTGACAGATATACATCAGAAATTCTTTTCAGTGTGTTGTGTAAGGTCAGAAATGTTTAAATAGAGCAGCGCTAGCTTCGTATTAAGCGTGCCGGATTCACGACCGAAAGTGTGAAGGTTTCGGATCCTACGATCGGTTCCGAGCGGGTCAGGAAAAGGTGCTTTGCTTCATAAGATTGTCACTAGGTACTTTGATTGTATTGCTTTGTCGTAAAATACCCAAACCAAACAAATATATTTTGCAACATATCAGTTGAACAATTAGATGCTTTTTTTCCATAAATGTCATGACAACATATCGCTAGTGTTTATGAAGCTACAGGACAGAATACACCCACCGTCCTCGGGATATTGTCATGATTCTGAATAACACATTGACTTCACACTTATGTGGTCACCGGATCGATCCCAGCGCGGCGTGTATAATTGCATATTACCACACATCCAAGGCTGGTGGTTTTCTCCCGGTTCTTCAGTTTTCTTTGCGTTTAGATCTAAATATAGACAAGTTGTGCAATATAGATATGCCATAGATTGCAAACGAATTAAAGCGAATTATTAAGTTCTTTGAAAGATTCGTCACTATCACGCCAGCTTTTATACGTGTATGTTTTGCATGTGTTTAGTATATTCATTTTAAGTGTACAGTAAAATCCTGCATATAAGAATTTCACCGACGACGGAAGGAAAAGTGGCAGCTAATGAAGTTTATCCGAACGCTATATCTTGCAACAATGAAGGATAACTGTAGGGGCGCTTACTTCAGTATTCAAATAAAAGCTTGGAATGAGGGATGGATTTTTCTTTTTTTTTTTCCTTTTAGTATACAAGTTGGGCTTCTTGCATGAAACTTTACTAACCTACCAGTTGGGCACATATATTACCGTCCTTTGCCGACTGCAGATTGAAGCCAAATCGTCTTTAAAAACATTTGTCCTTACATATGGTACATTTTTTTCATGACCAGGTAATATGGGATGCCAGGGAGGCTGGATGGATCAGGCTTTTCAGTACATCATCGTCAATAAGGGCATCGATACTGAAACATCTTATCCGTACAAAGCTAGGGTATAATCTCTCTCTCTCTCTCTCTCTCTCTCTCTCTCTCTCTCTCTCTCTCTCTCTCTCTCTCTCTCTCTCTCTCTCTCTCTCTCTCTCTCTCTCTCTCTCTCTCTCTCGTAACCGCTATTTCACCTTTTTTAAAAAAAAATAAATATCCAATTTTAACTTATTTAAATACGAATGTTTATTGGTTTAATGTACGTAAATATGGTTGATAATTGAGAAAATTGTGTTATTAAATATAACTGGCAATTGGCTAAACTACGTAAGTAAATATGGCTAGTAATTGATTATAGGACATACTGTAAGTAAATACGGCAGCTTATTTACTACATTAAGTAAGTAAATATGGTTTAATTTTGGTTAAATTACGTACTTAAATACAGTCGGTAATTGCCTAAAGACTATGGGAGTGATTTTCTTTTTCTATTTTGGTCGCGTTTGCAAAAGGAAGATACAGGTATGACATCCTTGGTGGCGACTATGATTCGTTCTATTTTTTAAGTTCTTGAGTCATGTCACTTGCATCGTATTGGGGTTAGCGCTGAGAGACACAAGGATTATTTTGAGGGCAAACCTGTAAGATTATAGTAGTGTAAAAGTTGCTACTCTTCAAAATAAGCTTTTGGCAGTTTATCCCAAACTTTTAGGACATTTGCAGGTATAGATGAAACATCGGAAATGATTTTCACTTGTTCGAAAAGTAAAATTAACTATTCTTATTTTTTTGATCTACAATTTTACAACATGTTCCAACACTTTACTTTAAGAGCATTACGCTTGTATGGAACGACCATTTGCGTCAATCTCACCAACCCCAAATGACACTCCTATACTTCATCATGAAAACTCCCACCTCTTTCTCCGCCATCACCCCCACTACCCCTATCCCCGACATTTTCATTCATCTCCGGTTGGGTGTATTGGACATATGGAGGTCACGTTCCTTGCGCAAATAACTACAGCCAGCATACAGGCTGTGACCTTGGACAACAGCCATTTAATATTTTAGGTAGGAGAAAGGAAACCTGGCTGAGAAATCTATATGCCAGTACAGTTTATTTCGGTTTAAAAATATAGGATATATTGACAGGTGTACATGGTGTGGGCGGTTAACAGTTCCAAGTTCTATGCGATCTTGAGTAATCTGGCCTTAGAGTTTATGTCAGTATATTATATCATTCAGGATCAAAAGTGCAAATTCTCACAAGCAAATGTGGGAGCCACCGAAGTTAGCTGTATGGATATCCAAAAAGGCAGTGAAGAGGACCTTCAGAAGGCTGTAGCAACAGTTGGTCCCATCTCAGTTGCCATTGACGCCAGCCACAATTCTTTCCAGCTGTACAAGCACGGAATCTACAGTGAACCAGAATGTGATCCTCAAGCTCTGGACCATGGAGTCCTCGCTGTAGGATATGGAACTCAAGATGGCAAGGACTATTGGCTTGTTAAAAACAGGTCAGTCGGAATTATTTGATATTTTGGTTTGTTTTTTCTGGGGTTTTTGTTCTGTTTTGTTTTGTCTAATACCTACCTACCTACCTACCTACCTACCTACCTACCTACATACATACATACATACATACATACATACATACATACATACATACATACATACATACATACATACATACATACATACCTACCTACCTACCTACCTACCTACCTACCTACCTACCTACCTACCTACATACATACATACATACATACATACATACATACATACATACATACATACATACATACATACATACATACATACATACATACCTTCCTACCTACCTACCTACCTACCTACCTACCTACCTACCTACCTACCTACCTACCTACCTACATGCATGCATACATACATACATACATACATACATACATACATACATACATACATACATACATACATACATACATACATACATACATAACTACCTACCTACCTACCTACCTACCTACCTACCTACCTACCTGCCTGCCTGCCTGCCTGCCTGCCTGCCTGCATGCACGCACGCACGCACACACACACACACACACACACACACACACACATACATACATACATACATACATACATACATACATACATACATACATACATACATACATACATACATACATACATACATACATACATACATACATACATACATACATACCATTGGTTTATTTATGTATTTATTTATTTTACAGCTGGGGTACAAGCTGGGGTATGCAGGGTTACATCATGATGGCCAGAAACAAACACAACATGTGCGGCATCGCCACTAAATCCAGTTTCCCCACAGTTTAGAACTATTGACTCAACAAGGCAAATCGTTCTGATGTGATAAATAGACAGCATAATAGAATTTTATCTTGTCCTTTGTCTTTTTATTGTAAAAAGGTAGACGACGTTCATTTTTCAAATTGTGGAGTGTATGAACAAAAATAATTATGAAAGACCCGGTGCAGCGATAATTATATTGTGAAACGACTTATACCTACATGAAAATAATGAATAAACATAAACCAGGAAACATTGTTATTTTTGTATATGCTTGACTCAGTCATGTGAGGTGATTTTCTTGGTCCCATTACAGGTTTAAGGTCTGACGAGCTAACACTAACAGGTAGATATTATAGTATTTTTGTAAAATATCAATGAGAACTAGATTAGATTGGTTTATATTTGCTATCATTTCTGAATGACCAATAAAATTATATTATGGTCATATGCAATGAAACCTATTATTAAATAACTATTTAAATTCATGTAATATCAACGAAAACTTAGTATTCTTTCTTTTTGCTGACCTTGAAGTTTGCACGAACTCGATTTGTCAAAAATAGTTTGACTTTAAGATATGTTATTTGGCTAATTTTATTTGTGTGAGAAGTTGTAAAAGTTTAAGTTAGCATTCTCCGAGAGAGGAAACAAGTTTTACGATTAAAATTTTTCTTTTCTTTCTTTTCGCTTTGAATGGTCATCCGAATTATAAATATGGTTAATAATGAAAAATTCCATTATAATTAAGTGGATCTTAAAATAAAGTCTGAAAATAATTTTAGTCGACAGTCATGTGGATGATAAATAACTTTACATCCAATAGAGATTTAGATAAAAGAAAATTGCAAGTAATTTCATATCCAAGATAGATTCTATGTAAAATTATTAAAATGTTGATCATATAATTTATAAACGATCGCGATAATTCATAAATAATAAACCCCTGCTTCTTCCTCATCCTGCATTTACTATCCCGATGCAGACGCGTTTATAACAGAATCAACCAAATTCAAATACAGGAACAGGTATAAATGGCAGTAACTTGAAAAGGTAATGAAAGCATGAATTTGCAATGACGATCATATGATGCACTGTTCATCAATGAATTCACCCAGTAACTATTAGACTGACTGTATACAAAGATCTTCTATTGTTGTCATGCACTAATCTGTAGACCACACAAAACATTAGCTCTTTCAAATATACTGGGAGCAAAGTCATCCGTAAATATTCACAGTATCAAACACTTACAAAAATGGTGGGATTAGCGAGATTGGAAAATATGCACAGCGTTAAATGCAATGACAGTATCATAGGCGCTCATTTAGTGAAAAAGTGAAACTATTTACATCATCCAACTATCAAAGGTAGACAACTATCAAAGGTAGACAATAACAACTAATCTGTGGATAGCAGCTCAAGTTGCTTCTCGTGACGTCACACGAATATCGTGACTGCTACCGCATACAAATTTGTAGTATCTCCAACCCTGTGTTCCATCATTGTAAGACAATAATTGCTGCTCGTTTCTTCCAATATGTCACAGGGTTCGAAAACGTCACAAGACATCAACTGATTGATTATATTTATTATAAGACTTGGTCTGCAATATAGACATGAAGACAAATGTTCATCTGACTGATGGATTTTATATAATACTTGGTCTGCAATATAGACATGAAGAAAAATCTTTATCTTACTGATTTTATTTATTGCAAGACTTGGTCTGCAATATAGACATGGACACAAGACTTCAACTGACCGATTATTTATTGCAAGACTTGATCTGCAATATATACATGAACACAAGACATCAGCTGACTGATGTACTATATTTACTGAATGACTTGCAATAAAGACATGAACACGAGACTTGTTTTCATCATACCAAAATGTGACAGCTTCATTCTAACATGACTGATGGGCAAATGCGCAGTACATATATTTAGACAAAAATATGTTATGCGTAAATAAAACAAAAAAAATTAAATGAGAATTAAAAACCGACATGTTATGCAAGGCAATTAGAGGTTGAGACAGCATCCATTAAATGCGTTTTTTCTTTGACACGTGTTCAGTATAAGATAGATATTGATATAAAAATCCACAGAGATCGATGGAAAGAAATAGTACAAGAATCGTATATTCTTTGATCATATTCAAGAACGACATTGCAATTCATAAAGATAATGTTTCTGCTTCGACATGTTTCTACTCCATTTTCCAGATTTAGTTGCAAATTACATTACAGTTAAATATAAAAACGTAACAAAATTTTTATTAAACACACACACACACATACACACGCACACACGTATCCAGTAATATCAATAAGAATAGAATATATATAATTATGTGCTCATGGTAGAGCATAAATAACAAAGAATATTGGTATATGTATTACGAACTTTCGGCACTGAGAACCACCAAGCCGAAATATCACCAAAGAATTATCACTGGTGACAATGCTTGTCAGACTTCAAGTATATTGCTTATTGAGTCTATTACACAAAGCAGTGTGAAAATACAATATGTTGTATAATTATTTCTCCACAAACGTTATGTTATTAGACATATGCTTTAGAATAATGTCCTACATTTTCATGTCGGAACGCTCTTCAATTGGCGATGGAAATAGAAATGTTTATTGATGAAATCAAAATGTAAATTTATTTGAATTGTGAAAACAAATTATCACGAAAATGAATGGAAATTGTGATGGCTGGTAGATGGATGAAAGCAACACATTAAGTCATCCCTAATCAGGAATATCAAGTTTAGTAGCCCAATGTTGTCTGATGTTCCACTGAAAGTTACTCAGGATAATTGGAAGCTGTAAAGGTGATGGTGGTGGTTGTGGTGGTAGTGTCCTATTATTCCATCACAAACGATTTGTAATGGAGACAGGACCTGTGTAGTTTAATTGTCGCTCACACAGATGTCTGATATCGGTACCAATATTGTCTTGGTAGAATTTTATAGATTGCCTACAGCTCTACAAAAAATATTTTACTAGTTACATTTGAACTAATGACTGCATTCGTGGGTATATAATAACTTTGCTATTAGACAAAATAAAAGGCATAGGTAATATTAATGGAAGAAATTAATGACCACACTGACTGAGAGGCATTAATGGTTATATGTACTAGATTAGATTACATTTATCAATTTCAGCTGAATAAAGAATAAAGAATAGCTGGCTTCGACACAGTCTTAATCACATTCGTCTTCACGGTGCCATTTGGAATTAAATTTGATTTTCAGAAAAAAGGGAAAAGGCAAATACTAATAGACACCAATAAATACCATCGTCTGGGTGTGTAAGTTGCAGAAGATTCGCAGTATCGAGCATAGTTCCACTGTTATAAGTCTTTCGTGCTCGTGAAATTACAGATTTAGCCTTTTTATTCCGCTGAAGCATAAATTATACAGTTTACATACAAATAGTCCAAAGTCTCAAAGACGTTGGATGGTCTTAATTTCTGATAGAGATATCCATGGAAGCAAATGAACAAATCAAAATGAATCAGATATAAAGCACTCCTGTTTGTTGAAAAGGATTGAGTAAAAACTATTTATAGAAGAGTCAAAACTATTTATAGAATAGTCAAAAACTATTTATAGAACAGTAGGTCAGCATCTCATTGGATTTTAAATTTCGTATATTGGATTTTAAATTTCATGTATTAGATTTTAAATTTCATATAAATATCATGTGCAAAGATGATTTCAAGAAATGTGTTAAGAGTCTTTTAGAGTCTAAAGAGGATCATCTGAAATTAGAATTACCATTCATTATTGAAATTAGAATTACTAGTCATTATTGAAATTAGAATTACCAGTCATTATTGAAATTAGAATTACCAGCGATTATTGAAATTAGAATTCCCAGTCATTATTGACCCCGTAACAGGTTCAAGATGACATCCATAGTATAGTAACAATATCAAACGTTGACCAAGAATTAGTATTCTATTAGATGTTAAAGATCTACATGTATTCTATTATATGTTTAAGATCTGCATTCAAACAATACAAATGGTCAGAAAAAAAATAGTAACACGTTATCCGAAAAAAGTGTCACCATTTCTGTCAATTGGTTGATATTACAATATGCATAAAGCAGAAAATGCATACACGTTTGAAAATTGCTTTAGTAATTTCAATAGTATATTTAGAAGCGTGGAAACCAAATGATTAATTTCATCTTTAAAGAAATGTAGCGATATTTTTCTAATAGTAAATATTTTGAATACGTTCAAAGAAAGCATTTAAACATAATTTTTAGCTCGGAAAACATAATAGTAATGTACTTATAATAATAACCTGTAATTTAGTTATCAATGCATAGTGTATTCTCCAGATGCAAACTTACTTCTACATCTATAGTTATTTAGTAGCAGGTTCACTAAGGGAAATACACAGATGCTCTATGTGTGAGAGCAGAATATTTCGATGCCTATGTTTTGCCCGCTAGATCATCCAAGAATTAAGCGGCACCTTTTCTCGACTGATTAGTATATGAAAACTTAGGTTGATTCCTATTTGTGTGCTCGAAGCATTTGCCATTTGGTGCCATCTATTCCATGCACCACTGGAGAGCACATAATTGCTCTTGTTTCGTTGTTGTTGTTGTTGTTGTTGTTGTTGTTGTGGGATTTGGCGCCATTTTTCAGCACACGATAGGCTATACTTGGCGGCCAGTAATAATGGTGGAGGAAGAAATATAGGTCACTCTCCTTTACTCGTCTACAATCCTATTTAACATAAAATCATTCAATCTTGAAGCGGACGTTAGCCACTAGGTTAAAAATAATTACGGTCAGACACGTTTCAGGATCGATTTTACTTTATGTAATAAAAATTCAAGGATAGTAATCATCAATTACGCAATATCTTGCCACGCGAATACTTCCTGTGCAATTTTACTTCAAACATTTTAAAATGTCTTCGTTATGCCTCTGCGGAATTTCTATGCAAGGTTTCATACAATAGATCATGAAGTTCATTAGTAATGTATATATGATTGAATGGATCTGGTCTACAAGCAAGGATATTATAAAGGCTGAGGGAAATAGAAAAGATGGACAAATTGTTATGTATATCTATATTTTCAGTAACTTCTGGTATATGATTCTTTTAATTTTCGTAATTTTTATTCATGAGTGTAGACTGTTTATAATATTTTTGTAATAAATTGTGTGCTTAATTTAGCTCTGTTGAAAACATAAATTACGTAAGTATTTGCACGCTTTGAGAAATTACAAACAAACAGTAATTGCACAAAATATGCGGACGTTTTAATAAGAGTAAACAGGCCGTTACAGTCTATTAGTCTTGTCATATTTTTAAGCATTTTGTGACGTATGTTAGTAATCAAAAGGTTTGAAATTTCTTTCTAAATGAAAGATTTTTATATCTTGTTACCGATTGTTTGAGTTGATTTACCTTGACATACATCGGATGACGGATGATGGATTATTACGTAGCAGGAACAAGGATCATTTTATCTTTATTTTACGGGATATATTGTTTGCAACAAATTATGTTTCACATCCAAGCCGATTTACTTGAATGGTTCTGCTATGTACATTTAATTTAATTGGATTTTTTTTGTAAGCTTTAGTTTTTCTTAAATTTCATTACATGCTATTGTCATATAACATTGTGTGCTGGACTTGACATTGTCCAAGAATTGAGTTCATTTCTGCATAACCTGATTGACTTTTTTTAAACATTGTTTCATTTATGTCAACAACTAATACATAACTAAATTAATCTCTAAATGTATGAGCTTAATATCATGAGTATTGTTCAGGTAAACAAGAAAGAGTAAATATGTTGATTTTGGTCAGGTTTTTGGAGATTCCTATGTGAACTTTACAGGTTATTGTGTTTTAAGTAAACGGGGCTCATTAGATCTTTCTAGAAGGTTATTTTCATTAGGTGATGCTTTGTTTTTGAAAATGGTAATTGTGACCTGAGGTCAATTAAAAAACTATGTAAACTATATAATCTTGTGATTGTGAGGATCTGGTCAGTCGTGTTTTAACGTCTAGCACCTTTAAGTTGTATTATGTTGGGACCAGTCTGGGCTGAATTTTATTTTCTTCAAATTATAGAAGTCCAGTGATTTTTTTTCTCTGAAACTGCAATTGTGCTCTGATAAAATTCTTGGGCAAATACATTCACTGGAATTTATACTGAATTCAAACCTGCAATAATTTTTCTGCGATTCAACTAGAAACTATTGATTCACCAGCACTCCGTAGGCTTTAACAAACACGTCATCGCCTTTTGTTCAGATCTTTTCAGGACTTTTAATCAATTTTATTCAAGACTTTAAATTACTAGGACTTTAATTTTAGGATTATTTTGGAATTTTCACTGTTTTCTATGGAAATAAACTATTTGTTAAGTTTTGCAAAGCTTGTTGTTTTCTTTTTTGTTTGTTTGTTTGTTTGTTTGGGGTTCTTTTTTGCTCTTTTCTGTTACCTAATTTAAGAGTATAGATTCGTAACAGTTCTTTGGTCTAAAAAGGATTGGTACTTTTTCTCAGTATAAGCATGAAGTTACGTGTCCACTTAGTTACAAAATTAACTGTTTACATTAACCAACTCATGTTCAAAATTTAGAGTTTCTATAACATTCTCGAAGTAGCGCTAGAGATGCGAACGTTTCGCTATGATCTTATATATTAAACTCGTACAAATACACCAAATTGTAATGTTACTAAAATCTTCTAAATATGATTTTTTTTTCAATTTTTCCTATATTTTATGAAACTGTGCTGATTCATATATAATAGAACAGTAGGCATAAATGTGAGACTTTGTTTTCAAAGTTGTTTTTAACCCATTGATTTAAAAAGTTATTATTCCTGGTCATACACATTTTATTCGACTTTGCGATCCTACCCACACATCAAGTTGCACTTAGGTAATAAGTATTCCATCCAAGCCACAGGTGCCATTAAACGGAAGAATCAACATAAATGTCATACATGTGACCGATATTGTATCCAACAGTCAGCACGGTATAGGGAGCGGTGTTATGTTGTTCTCTGACACGATCGTTTTTATCTCTTGACTTGTCCTGCTTTCTGTCCGATAGCTAGTAACTTACAAACATGTCAAAAAATACTACAAGTTGTCAACAAGCGCACACAGATGACTTGACAAGTTGTTTTTGTCAATCGTTATTTTGAAAACACGGAAATATATTTTCATTTTAGTTTTTTGAAACAGCCTACCCAAGAATGAGAACCATATAGAATTTAGGATTACTACATCTCGGCTTTCATCTGGATATAGGGATAAGAAAGGAATCCCGCCCAACACATATCTTCATCATGTAGAATCAACAAACTTCTAGTGAAAAGCTTTTATTTCGCCACCCATCTTTAACCTTTAAAGATCACAAATTTGCAGAGAATTACTGAATTCCTGTTGCATTGAACGGCAAGAACATGGAAGGAAAAGGGAAGGATATAATTACTCTTTTAATAAGTAAATAGAGTATTCATAACATGACATGCAGATATACGTTTGTTTTGCACCACATCCCGTACAATAGTGCAAATATTTACACCACTGAATACTGTGAAAATTATGAGGTAGCCAAGGGTGTCAATAAAATATTATGGTGTAACCAAAGGAAACCACATATAGTATTAGAAACAACTAAAGCAACTTAATTACCAAAATATACATTCAAAATTGTTTTAAACTTTTATGAATTTAAATTTATTACAAATGTTTGAAAACCTTAGAATAATTGATATTTTGAATTTTGTTTATTGGGCTTTGTGACAACGCAGGCGTAAATTTTAAACGATTTATCCGCATACCTAAATTACAACTACATCCTGTCATGGCCGATATATTGAAGCGAGATTTAAGAGTGATAGAATTCCTACTTTCATAAATGGCAGCATATAAAAATGTATACAGTAGTAAAATAAGTTTCTTTATTGTCTAATGGTTTGTCCGCTGTTAAATGTTCTTAATATGGTCTTATTGACAGTTGTAGATAAATGATTTGGTTTTGTATGTTTTAGTGTTGAACAGCACTCAATACATGTAATACAGTGCCGATGCAGTTAGAAGCCTAAAGTTATATACAGACTAATTTACCTTGCACATAGTTTATATTTGCACAGAAGATTCAGCAGGTGCTAGTGTTTTGAAAACAATATATAGGAAAGTGTTACTGTCGAGAAAGCTATATAAAATGTTCCAGTGTACGAAATACAATTACGTATGGATCAATCTTTTTAACAGGAGCAATATTAGGAACAGAGGGAAATTACAGCACTACGTCTTTCAAAGACTCTGTAGGAGAAACCTAAGAATCCCAAGAAAACCTCACAGTTTTGTGCACGCATGCTTTGCTATTTGTCGCCAGTTTTTTTTTTAAAATTGTATACTTTTTCGTAACGAAATAAAGATAATGTAAACTTAGTTCTAGAGTGATCATATTCCGATTGACAAAACAGATTTTGAGGACGATCATTTTTCGAACGCATCTGAATCCTTCTTTAATGGTACTTACCTCTCGCCACGAAAATAAATGAGTCATTTTACATAGAACATTGTACACTTAAAAATACTCTTACAAAGTTACAACAAAAACATTGAAAGAACATTGCTATAGGCAAGTGGCTTGCTCTTATCTTCATTAATTACCGCCATTTGGATCTTGATCTCAATCAAGTGTAATATGATTGGTTAAAAGGCTTTAAAAAAAAACAAAGAACGTATGCACCATTCAAAACTAAGAAGCCGCAATGAAGGGTATCTTTTAAAGCATTTGAAAATGACAAAGAACGTATGCACCATTCAAAACTAAGAAACCGCAATGAATCGTATCTTTTAACGCATTTGAAAATGACAAAGAACGTATGCACCATTCAAAACTAAGAAACCGCAATGAATGGTATATTTTAACGCATTTCCCATAAATTTATACATTGCTGGAGCCAATCCTCAAACACATCTAGATTTTTAAATCGTCCAATTTCTTGATTATGGTATAACTGGCCGTAGTAGAATATGCATATTAGCAAGAGAAATATACATGTGTATTTACTAACAGGTAGATACTTCATATCAAAAAAGTTATTTTAATTTATGATTTTTGTTTTGTTTTACGGCTTGGGAACAAGCTGAGGTATGCAGGGTTACATCATGATGGCCAGAAACAAACACAACATGTGCGGCATCGCCACTAAAGCTAGTTTCCCCACATTGTATCAATGCTAGGTCGATAAGAGAATTCAAGCTATTTTGTGATACGTGCTTTTCTTTCGATGGTTTTAATTTTGTTTAACGGTCAACGACATTCATTTCTCAAACTGCACGAGTGCATGTGCATAAATCAAATGTCGGTGCTGCATACATTTATTTTGCACATAATATTTTATACAATAAATATACTTGAACAAACAATATGTTTAATTTTCATTTTTGAGACTGATATTAACACTGATAATGAGATTACTAAACGTGTGAGTTGACCTGTGTTCTCCAATTCCGGGTATATAAGCTGATAAACATAGAATAAACGTTACTTATCACCAGAGTTTCTAGTGGTTGTTGCCATTTTTACAAATACCAGACGTCACATGATATTAGTTTTAGTTTAATTATCATTGTTAATAAATGAGTTTTACATATGTTATATACTTCGACAATACTATCATGAACTAACGATATAAATTGCTGTCATCATTTAAAACTTATTAATTCTTGTAATATTAAGGTAAAACGTCAGAGCGAGCTTGACGTTGACGTTACGTACTATTTTGTAAATTTATAAGTTGTTTTTGAATGCGAATCAGGCTTATATTAAACAGCAATATTCCGAGATGAAAATGAGTTTTGCCAGCAGAATCTCTCTCTCTCTCTCTCTCTCTCTCTCTCTCTCTCTCTCTCTCTCTCTCTCTCTCTCTCTCTCTCTCTCTCTCTCTCTCTCTCTCTCTCTCTCTCTCTCTCTCTCTCTCTCTCTCTCTCTCTCTCTCTCTCTCTCTGGTTAGTGTTAATAATGGTGCACGTCATTACTAATCAGGCATATCATAAGACAAAGTCTGAAATAACTTGCAGATTGCGTTTCCGTGGAACAAATGATCGTAGTTTCATCCAACACACTCTTCGACAAAGCAAAATAAATACATTGACAGAATATCCTGTGCAAGTAATATGCATGAATTTATAAGTGACTTTGTATACGCAATTATTCAGGGAAAAAAATGAAATTAATACTTGCTATGCTGATGAAAAACAGGAATGTAATTTAAATCTTAGAGCTGTTAGTTACATAGAACAAACAAAATTTATTTTATTTCATATTTATTATCCCAAATATCTTATTCCTCGACTGGTGAGCCACGGAAAGTGTGTGTTGATAGAGGTACATCTTACAGGTTAATCTAATATTAATCTGCAACGTTCTTGGCAACATTGTATTTTGTACATTGTCTTAGTTTATTTTTCTCAATTGCATCATTGATATAACATAATTTCTGTAATTTTAATATAAAAATTCACAGCGTTATATTACCTGCAAATACAGTATTTAAGGTGCTCACATTTTACACCTTAATCTGGCCGCCCTAAATCTTCTGGTTTTAGCTCCTGTTAATATAAATGGTAATGTGTGACTGGCAAATTTTACGTTGGATATAGTCGCTTTATATAGGCCAATTGCAAGTAACCTGAAGCGCAAGAGTTTCTTGCCTGGTAAGAACCATTACCCCACTACCACGGTCACATAGATTACACGAGTTGTGTTCTACAGTGAACTTCGGATAATGCGTTTTGCACATTCGACTTCAGATAATATATTTTAAGGTCTATTATACTAAGAATCGAAACATATTTAATGCAAATAAAGAAAGGAGTTATTTTAAGAAGTTTGTGACAGACATAAAACTAAAATGTTGTATAATAATTATAAACAAACGGGTTATTTTGTCTATCAGACGCAGAAACAACATGTTTTTACCAATTGCAGGTTTTGAATAAAGAAAGGAAACACAACGCGACGAAACGTTAATGCCGTCTACAAGATTTGGTAAAGATATTATATCCCGGTAAAGTTATATATGGATGTTCTGAAGGAAAGATATATCAGGATAATAATAATAATAATAATAATAATAATAATAATAATAATAATAATAATAATAATAATAATAATAATAATAATAATAATATTATTATTATTATTATTATTATTATTATTATTATTATTATTATTATTGTAGTTATTATTATTATTATTATTATTATTATTATTATTATTATTATTATTATTATTATTATTATTATTATTATTATTATTATTATTATTATTGTAGTTATTATTATTATTATCATCATCATCATCATTATTATTATTATTATTATTATTATTATTATTATTATTATTATTATTATTATTATTATTATTATTATCAGTTGATGTAATTCCTTCAGTAGATGTTACCGCAGAGATTGCACACGGTAAAAATCACTGATTGCATATAATTTTGATGGTTGGATTTTTTTTTTCATTAAGGCCGAACTCCCTTACGAGTTTTCAATTGTGGTGTCTTGTATCATTCTTTACGTATGCGTTCTATTTCGATTCACCCTATATTTAATTAAATAGTTACCTTCTCCAGGGTCTCGACTGAATGTACAGTCTAGTTGTGGTGGTAGGCGACTTTCTTGATTTTGTTCAAATGTAACTTTTGTGATTATTCACTCGCTTTCTGAAAACACCAGGTTCTCCAATATATTGACTGTTACGGACTGCGTTTTGGGCTCGATGTCGTAACTTCGGATTGATCATATGACTAACTTTGAGAGATGCAGTCTCGGGTATATGTTTACAAATTCGGTATCGTTTGTCTTTGAAGCGATGTATGCCCGAATCTGTGATTTTGCTTGAAGTTACGTACCAGTTCGTCCTTTAAACTTTTAGATCTCAAACATATGAACTTCTAGATATATGCCCTACAACAATTCTGACGATTCAATATGGTAGTAATGTTTCCGAATGATCTAGTGTACGTTTGTTTTTATCGGTGTGTAGCGTTCTCACGAAATGGATACGCTTGCCATTTTTCTTGGTTTTATATTCCAGAAGGACTTCTACATCGATAAATCTAGTTTTATTTGTAACCTCCTCATTATAGCCTCTTGTGTATCCTCTCCTTCGATGGTGAACCGTTAATTCTCGGAGTCTCCAAAAGTAGCAGACACTAGAACTTGGTACGTGTTTGGTAGGAACGCACTTACCGTAAGTCAATTGATCCCATAGTCTGGGCATAAAAGCATAATTCATGCTAAATTATCAGAAACATCGATTTTCTAAAGCCTCTCTTTCTTTCTTTCTTTTTCTCTCTCTCTCTCTTCTTCAACTTCTACTGCTCCGGTGGCCTAGTGATTAGAACGGATGCTAGACTTCCCGGACAAGTCATACCAAAGACTTATAAAACTGGTACTAACAGCTGCCTCGCTACGCGCTCAGCATTAAGAGGTTATTGCTAGGACTTGTCTGCCTGGTGTCAGGATAATGTGACTGGGTGGGGACATCATGCTACATGTCTGCGGCATGAGGCCCCAGTGGCAGACATCACTATAAACTGTTACATTGCGGACATCGTGGCGATATGACTGAAATATTGTTTTAAAAAACTGTTAAAGCTATGTTAAAATCCAAATAAATCTCTCTCTCTCTCTCTCTCTCTCTCTCTCTCTCTCTCTCTCTCTCTCTCTCTCTCTCTCTCTCTCTCTCTCTCTCTCTCTCTGTTTTTAAGTTTCAACTCTTTTGAACACATACCTCCATACACGCCAAATTTCTATGATGCTAATATGATCCAAGTAAGATTTTTAAATTTAACAGTTGAGTAAAAATTTACATTTTGTGCTTAAACTGTTTTATGAATGCGGGGCCTGTTTTAAAAAAGAAAAGTAATGTTTTTTTTTAAACCGTATCCATAATATATATGACATAGAAGTAAAGGAGATTTGTTGGGAAATTTTATTCTTTATTGATACAGTAAATCTGCTGTCAGTTCAATGATAAATACGTCAGATTCGTTTACGTGGTAACAACATCGATTATGGGTGTCACTCAGTACCATTTCAAGTAATTAATATAGTGTTCCTAATTTTGTTTATACATAGAAGCTTGTTTGAGACACTTAAACCGCTCTGGTTGACTAGTGGTTAGAGCGTCCGTCTCGAATGGGAGAGGTCGAGGTTCGAACCCCGAATAAGCCTATACCATATACTTTTGAAAATGTTACTAACACTTAGCATTAAGAGGTTAGTGTTAGGACTGGTTGGCCTGGTGTCAGGATAATAAGACTAGGTGGGATATCATGCTAAATGTCTGAGGCATGATGCTGCATTTCTAGATTTTACTATAAGCTGTCGCACTGCAGACATCGTAAGGATATGACTGAAAAAATGTTAAAGCTACGTTAAAATTCCAAATCTCTCTCTCTCTCTCTCTCTCTCTCTCTCTCTCTCTCTCTCTCTCTCTCTCTCTCTCTCTCTCTCTCTCTCTCTCTCTCTCTCTCTCTCTCTCTCTCTCTCTCTCTCTCTCTCTCGTGTAGGTATAACTTTTTAGACTATATCTGTATAATCCTTATATTCGAGGACGGGACCTCTGCTGTCCGAGTGGTCTCCAAAATCTCGCCTCTATCCGAAGAGGGTATGACAGGAATCATGCCGGTAGCTTCCCGTGGACTATGGTTCTTTCCTGGGTTTTACCTGGTTCTTCCTGCACCAAATACACTGACCTCCACGCATAGATTGTCATGTACTGAATTATGGCCCAAACGAGACAAACACGCGTTTGAACACCTACCTTCATACTTGTCAAATTTATTTCCGTGATGTTAATATGATCGAAGTAAGATTGTTTAAGTTAAGGGTTTGAGTACACATTTGCATTTTATGCTCATACGGTTTTGTGGCTGCGAGGCCTGTTTTAAATAATGAAAAGTAAATTCATTTTTCTAACCATATCCTTAAATATGGACACATCTTTTGAAAATATCTTTCACATCTTAATTGAGCTATTCCAGGTAATATAAGTTTGATTTGTCGATAGTGCCCCACTTCCATGTGCTCAAAAGTGGTAACTAATTCTTGCAAACTATAAATTACATTAAAGAAAATCAAACAATCAAGTCGCAGATGTGCCCTGTATTATCGCTTGGTCCAGGGGACTGAGTTATTTTTAGGTATCTGACACGTTTATACTTATCTTCTGACTTGTGCACTTTATATTTCGATGACCACTACCACATAAGTAGCATGCAAGCTAAGGCCTGTTATTGTCAACAAACGAACACAAACGACTTGATAAGTTGTGATTGTTATTGTCAATTTTGGATCACGACACTTTACAAAATAATGGTTAATTACGAGAACTACTGCCAACGAAAATGTAAATCCATCTGATATGGAGTTAGCAGCTATGATAATGTGAAAAGTAGTGAACAAACCAACCTTTCATTTGAAAGCTAGGGATTATATTTTGGGATTTTGTTAATCTAATGGGTTTTCTTTTGTGAAACATTTACATGACTACCCAATAAACATACAGGTTTGTTATGATAAGTTCAATGATGATGACGTCATGTTTGTCTACATGGTTGAAAGTGTTTTAAAGCAGTGTTAAAAAGCCTAATCAAACACATACGCACTCACATTGTCTACATGGTAGCAACACCGGGTAGGGGTGTCTATAAGCTTCCTTTCATGCAATGCATATAGTGTTTCTAATTTTGCTTATGTATAGAAGCTTGTTTGCAGTATCTAACACTACTAATTAAGGTAAAATTTATTCTGTAAGTAAGCTACTTTAACATCGCAAAAGGTTCACTTTTTATTTGTGTGTTTGAACACATTAAAGCCTTGAATGATTAAAGAGTTTAAAAATATTGACATACTGGGTTTTAAAATATTGAAAATGGTAACAACGTAGGTGAGAACCTTAAATGAAGTCACTGTTCTTATCTGCATACAAAACAATGACTTTACAATCATAGCGCACATTAAATCAATTAATACTTTGTCTTCAGTCTGAATCAATAAAATACATATAATATCAGAAGAAATGTTAATGTTATTCAATGGCATATTTTAATGTTGATAATCATATATTATTTACCGTTATAGAAATAGGGTCTGGTCTGGCTTGGTTTTATCATGTGCTTTCGGTACAGCAACACAAAAAGGTTATCAAGTACCGAGGCAGATGGCAATCGAAATAGCTACAGATTTACCTTGTGCGAAGATTCCTTTTGTACCAGATATACACTCAGCTGTTGTGCTCCGAAAACAATGCATACGAAAGTGATATAAGACAAAGAGCTAGCAGCGCGCTCACTTTATGTTCTAGACATTCTAGACATTCTGCCAATGCGGTGGCGTAACTGCCGTTTTTGGAAAGGAACGACAATATGGCACTTACATCTATCGGAACGTAGCTATAAAAAAAAAAAAACGCTAGAAAGCCGCCAATTTTGTATGTGCGACAGCACACCCAGTTTACGGAAACATGGATCAAGCCTCGGATGACTGGTCCACAGCGTACCCGTTACTGCTGCAGTATCTAGGCCCCCAAAGCGTTCTCTAGCAACCCAAGTTAATACAAATATTTTTCTGTAAATTTCATTTTCACTAATTATTATAAAATGTAAAAAAAACTTTTCATTAGCTTGTTAATGAAGATTTATCATGCTACATTTCACTGAGAGGCTCCAGTCCAACATACCTATCCGACCTCATCCATATGTATATACCGGCAAGATACTTACGCTCATCTTCTGACAATTGTATACTCATTATTCCCACTATGAAAACGAAATCATATGGACAACGTTCTTTTACATACCAGGACCCAGCAATGTGGAACGAATTCACCACGGAACTTAGACACCAAGACACGGTGATCTCATTCACGAGAGCTCTTAAAACTCTCCTATTTCGACTTCAAGAAGAAACTTAAAGACCTAATAAAGTTTCCTACCTTAACCATTTTCAGCATGTTTTATGATTTTTAATTTGATTGTGTTTTTTTTTTTTTGTTTTCTTGTAATTCCATCATCATATATGTTTTTATGTTGTAAGTGTTGTCTAATATTGTAAAGCGCTTAGATTTTAATGATTAGTCGATTGGCAAAGTCATTATTATTATTATTATTATTATTATTATTATTATTATTATTATTATTATTATTATTATTATCATCATCATCATACTGACCTATTAATATGACAAGTTTGAGTCTATGTGAACTACCGACTTGATTTCAGATTATCATACGATAGACAGCTGGAAGGCCTATCTTTAATCTAATGGGAACATGACTGTCACGTGTCCAAAGCAAGTTTAAAACCGAGCGGCTACCAAGAAATCGTTAGTTTACGGTGCATGTGCTGAGACGAAAACTACAGACACGGTAAGAGAGTATAAATGTGTTTATTGTATGCATGGTGTTGTGCAGACCTGCCCAGGACTGCATAAAGATACCAACGTACTACAGTAATTTGAATTCCTATACCTATGGATGTAATAGCCATTTACAGCCTGTAAGAAAAGGTATACTCGACAATACTGTTTGAGCGTGGAGTTCTGGTATATGTACCTATTATTTTGTCTTTAAATCGTCGATTTGGGCCACGTGACTTCATTTCAGCATAGTTGAAATCAATCAGTGTACTTAATTCCATATCTGAAATCAGTCATTGTACTTAATTCTAACTGACAGGTACAAATATTCAATAAAACGCCTTTAGAAGAAATAGTTGATATTTTGTTTGAGTCAAAAATCCATATAGACTTTCACTGACAATATCCAGCAACTATACATCCTCAGCATTACCATCCAGTGGCCTTGCTAGAAATAATACACACAATACAAAGTCTAGACTATTTACCTTTTTTAAGCACAATGTTTTTATATTCTTTTTTTGGTTTTGGATCGGGTCTAATACCATATGTCCGGTAGCAAGTTGGATATTTTAGTCTGATGTCCAGCATCTAGCTGCCTGTCACATATGATACCAATACAAATCGTCATAACTTCCAACACTTTTTAACTAACTTGTGTTTAAATTTCTTTATCCAATAATTGGTAAATAATAATATACATGAATGAGGTGTCAGCGTAAAAAAAGAGCTGAAGTGGTTTCCTATGCTCTGACCAAAGGTAAGATAGATTTTTATGAGAGTTACAGTGTACGATCAAAAAGAAGAAATGGTTTAATTCTTTTACTTGTTTGTTAACAACTTCTAGAACATTGGCATAATAAATATTGCCAGTGCGAACTACGCGTGTTATTAGCCTTGGTTACCGTAATGATCTGGCTTTCAATTTCCTGCAATGAAACTCCAAACAAGAAACAGATTTTGGCAGTTCGAGTCTAAAATACAATAGCCAGAATGAAAGATCACCTGGAAAGCAAAAAAAAATTTCAGTGATCCATATATATTTGGAGTCCAGTTTTGCATTAATATTGTTCCCTCTGTCTGACTTTATTTATTCTTGTACACAGTAGTTAACACACTTACATAATAAAATAATATCGAATTTCTCTTCTCGTTTAGATGCTACACGTGGTTCTTTTGGCTGGTTTTGTGGCTCTAGGGCTATCATTCAACGTTGAGCTGAACCATGAGTTTGAGATATACAAGACAACCTACAGCAAACAATATACACAAGAGGAGGAATTTGTCAGGTAAGGCCTCATTGGATATATACATTTTCTTCAGAAGTATTATTGCTTTCGTTTTCAATATTGTAGTAATTGTCGTCTTGATTCCGTTTAGCTATACTTTTAAAAATGGTTGTTTTTCACTTTTATAAAATGTAATTGCTACGTTTAAGTTGAGAATTTATATACCGTTTCTATTTTATTGTTAGGAAAAACAAGGTTAATGTGTCCTATTTTCACGTTGCGCCATGAACCCGTCTAAAGTAGACTGCAGTGATTACGGTCAACTGCATTTTTTGTTTAAAAGTGACAATAATAATTTTTGATCATGTATTTTGCAGTGCAGACAAGTGTAATCTTCCGTTGCTTTTGTAGAATTTTGTTTTTATAACTGAATTTTTTAGTTATTTTTCGATGATTTATAAATCAATCAAATTTTAAACCGGTAGGAGTGGAGAACGCTTTAAGAGAATCTATTGAACGAATATTACACTTTCAGTTGAATGTTACCAATGTGACATACACGTTGAAAATACTGTGTTATAATAAATGTTTTAACAATAGTTTTATTATCTCGTAGGCGCTTTATATGGGAAGAGAACCTAAAGCGTGTCCAGCAGCATAACCTGGAAGCGGACTATGGCGTGCACACTTACTGGCTCGGAATGAACGAATATGCCGATATGGTCAGTTTTTGGCATTTCCCCAAGTAATGGACAATGTATTAAAAAAGTCTTTTGATTCAAGCGCAAAAAGGTGCCAACATTAGAGCAAAGACTCTAGAGGATATATTTTTGCAGAATAAACAAAATATATAAACCATCTTTTTTGTACAAAACAGACATCAGTTTTAACATGTTCTGAGAAGATAACAAAATATTTGCGTCCTATAGATAACAAATTTTGGCAAATTCCGATTTTTCATACAAGACAATGAGTAATACTTTCTTAACTTAAAAGACTTGCAAAAGTCAACTTTCCACGCCATTGTTCTCGTACTGTACAAACGAATGAACGCTAAAGCTCATTTTTTATCAGTGTCATTATGAAGAATATATGTCGAGCTCGTAACTGAAATTAAAGTCATGGCAATGGATAATTTCTAATTATTTGAATCGTCTTGTTGTTCTTGCTCTAGGAAATATTGTGTATACCTGACGTTCCGTCTTATATCATTAGTTCCATCTGATAATGAAATATAGTTTTTTGTCTACACAATAATAATAATAATTATAATAATAATAATAATAATAATAATAATAATAATAATAATAATAATAATAATAATAATAATAATAATAATAAAACCAATAATGATAATAATAATAATAACAACAACAATAATAATAATGCATTAAAAGTTTAACGACATTGACCTAACTTAGTCATGAATACGATATCCTAGATGAGATGACATAAAATGTAAATCAGACCATTTCCGCTCTTACGTGATAATTAAAAACGTGTTCATGTTTCTTTCTATCGCACTGTCTTGTGTCATATCATATAGTAAAAACTTAAGTTGTATGTAGTGGGAGAAATACAATTCTAACAAAAATAGGCCACTGCAGCCTACATTTCTAAATTTTACCACTTTTACTTAAGGGCAAAGAATGTAGTGAAAATTGTTATGTGATTCTGATTCCTTAGCTGCTGTTTTTTTTTTTAACTTGCCTCTAATCTAAACCGGTTTATTATTATTATTATTATTAGTAGTAGTAGTAGTAGTAGTAGTAGTAGTAGTAGTAGTAGTGGTAGTAGTAGTAGCAGCAGCAGCAGTAGTAGTAGTAGTAGAAGCAGTAGTAGTTGCATTAGGATCATCATCAACATCAGCATCACTATAGAATTTTAACCTCTATCGTTATTAATATTTAGACTTCCGAGGAGTTTGTCAGGACAATGAATGGATACAAATACGATGCGACCAAGACAAACTGTGGAAAGTTTACATTCCCGAGTAACTTACAGCTATCTGACCTTCCTGCATCAGTCGATTGGAGGACAAAGGGCTACGTCACGCCAATCAAGAACCAGGTGATTTCCATATATTACCTAGTAAAATAATTGGGAAGTTGTGTGATATGTGCTCATGTATTAATTAGAGCAAAATTATATATAGATTCGACACGCTGGACATTCCAGTTTACAACAGTATAGAAGGCTTTGGAATGGTGGAGAAACTTATGGCTTCTAGAGGGATTCGCGCCAGGGTTTCACATCGCTCGGTCAAGAAACTCCTTTGTTTTGTTACAATATCATTTGCAGTGGGAATACCAAGCCTGTTCGCATTAACGTGTAAATCGTCTATATATTCATGTACACAATGACGATTAGCAAAATACCCGAGTAGCACACAATATGTCGTCGTAATATCCCACTGATCAGAATTAGAATAATTTACCGCAGATGAGCGCTAAATTTAACATTTTATCAGAATTTAACGTTTTTTTTTTTGTTGTTGCTTTTGTACATGGCGCTTACAGCTAGGAACAGCGCATGCTCATGTTTTCTCTTCCATTATATGGAGAGAGATTATAGTCTTTGTTTTTACTTAGTTGTGTTTGTGATTTCAAGTGAAAGATCAGCCTCCGATAATCCTGTAAATTTTCACATGTTAGTAGTTGGTTGCTTGTTACTTGTGAATAAAAAAAGGTATTACTAACACAAATTATATGATTAAATGGAATCTCTAAAGCAAATTGCTTTCATCATCTATAGTAAATTAAAAAAATTATCTCTATGTACGACTATTATTATTATTATTATTATTATTATTATTATTATTATTATTATTATTATTATTATTATTATTATTATTATTATTATTATTATTATTATTATTATATTTTATTATTATTATTATTATTATTATATTTTATTATTATTATTATTATTATTATTATTATTATTATCATTATTATTGTTATCATTCTTATTATTATCATCATCATCATCATCATCATCATCATCATCATCATCATCATCATCATCATCATTATTATTATTATTATTATTATTGTTGTTATCATTATTATTATTATCATAATCATCATTATTATTATTATTATTATTATTATTATTATTATTATTATTATTATTATTATTATTATTATTATTATTATTATTATTATGTTGCCATGTGGAGTGTAACCCTTCAGTATATTTATCAGTAGGTAAATATGTCAACTTCTGGATCAATAATTCAATTTCAAATAGTGCGATATTTCCTATATGAGCATGCTCTAATAAATAAATGATCACACGGAGAAATTTAAATTCCAGTGCTCTCCATATTTACTCATTCTGGTATATTCATTACTGTCGTGATATTTGACAATAACTGAAATAAATGCGTTCTTAACATGCTACAGCTGTGGCAGTGAACAACAAGCTGACACTATGAAATGCCATCGCAGCCAAGTATATAAAAAAAGAAGTTTCAAAATATTATAGGTAAAGATAAATAAAACAATTATGGTTGTAAATTAAAAAAAATAATATTGACGCTCAGACAATAAGGTCAATACATAAATAAAACAAACGAAGCAAAATCGAAACGAAGGTCACTTTTTTAGATACTGTTATTTCATTTGACGTTTGATTGCTTCGTTTGCGTCCTATTTGTTCCATTTAACATTTGTCTGTTTCAGTGGTGCATCATTTTTATTTGGGTATTGTTTAAGTTTTAATATTTTTGTTTTACAAAATATGCTTATTTTATTTCAGTTTTTTTGGTTTATCTGCATATTACTTCTTTTGTTTTAATTTAATATTTTTGGCGACGACAGCCTTTCTTAAAACAATAGAATAAACGATGATCAAATACCAATGTTGTGCATTTACAAAGCAACTTGAGTGAGGAAGATTGAAAGCGTTCTTCCTTTATCTCTCGATAAATATTATGGAATATTATGATATGGCGACAACGACTAGTTTCTGGAAAATTTTAGTACAGTGTTACCTGTCGTGCTATGTTACGTCATTTCAATTATTCACTGCGATAAAAATTAGATTACGTTACTTTGTTTATACATAATAATAAGTAATAATAATAATGCTAGATAATAATAATAATAATAATAATAATAATAATAATAATAATAATAATAATAATAATAATAATAATAATAATAATAATAATAATAATAATAATAATAGAATTATTAAAAATAATAATAAATTCACGTGGCATAATCTATATTGAAATAATAATTAAGAGAAACAGCAAGTTAGATTTTAGACAGAGTGTAAATGATAAAAAAATTGCTTTCTTGCCACTGTAGGGACAATGTGGATCATGCTGGGCTTTTTCAGCGACCGGATCCCTCGAGGGACAGCATTTCAATAAAACTCAACAGCTGGTGTCCCTTTCAGAACAAAATCTTGTAGACTGCTCAGGGAAGGAAGGTACTTAATTTTAGTCGCCATTAAAAGTATACGTATAATATGAAATCAAATAAGTACGTAGGAAGTAGACATACATATATACATACGTACGTACGTACGTACGTACATACATACATACATACATACATACATACATACATACATACATACATGCATGCATGCATGCATGCATGCATGCATGCATGCATACATACATACATACATACATACATACATACATACATACATACATACATACATACATACATACATACATACATACATACATACATACATACATACATACATACATACATACATAAATGATATTTCTCATGATATTTCTGATAAAACCTGTCTTAGCAGGGACTTGTAGTGGAAGTTGTATTATAGTAAATTACTTGTATATCAAATGTTTCACACTGATAACTGGATAATCATATGGTGAAAATATTATGCACATCATCATATCATTGCTACCTTTTCATTTGATGACGTTTAAAGGTTTAGACAAGGTTGTTTTTCTTTACAAAAACGTAGCTTTATTATATATGTCTCCGATTTATAAAAATTTAGGCGAATTATTAACCGATGCAATATATCCTGACCAGTAACCTACTTTACATAGCGGGATTCGACAAGACTGAGTAACCGCCACTTTTCGTTAGATAATTATTGTTGAAAACTATTTCTAATTTTTTTCTTTAATCAAATGTATCTGACAGTATGCATCTCTAGCTTTTTACGGTTTGTTGTAAAAAGGTTAGATATATTTAATAGGAACCGTGGTGGCTCAGTGTTTAGCATGTCGGACTCCCGACCGAAACAGTGTGGGTTCGAATCCTGCTGTTTTCTCTTGGTTAGTCAGTTTTCCACGTCGTAAGTCCGCTATAGGGTTCATCTGCGTCATCTATAGACAAGTTGTGCAAGAATTAGGCACTTTAGATTTTAACTGGGAAAGCTTGGAACCGAATGATCAAAATTTCTTAATGTTTGATCATTGCCATGCGGGCTTTTATAAGTGGAAGTTTGTACATATACATAGTATATTTCTTTCAAGTGCCCAGTAAAACCTTCATTTAAGGATTTCACCGAGGTCGGAATGAAAAGTTTCAGGTACTCAAGCATGAGTGTTAATACAGTAACATTCAAAGGCAGCTGCAGCGGAGAAGGGGGGGGAGCGACTATTTAATTATTAACATATTAGCATAACATGTGGGTGTGGATTTTTATCTTTTTTTTTTCTTTCCTTTAATTATACAACTTTCACTTCTTGCGTGAATATGTACTAACTCGTTTTCTAACCCAGCAATGAGGTTTAGTTGGCATGCAAAAAGTCGTCCACTGTCAGCGTTAGACTGAAAACCCATCGCCTTTTACAAACATTTCTCAGTACATATGGTACATTTTCATGATCAGGCAATATGGGATGTGAGGGAGGATTGATGGACCAGGCTTTTCAGTACATCATCAAAAATCAAGGCATCGACACAGAAGCATCATATCCATACAAAGCTAGGGTACTCTCTCTCTCTCTCTCTCTCTCTCTCTCTCTCTCTCTCTCTCTCTCTCTCTCTCTCTCTCTCTCTCTCTCTCTCTCTCTCTCTCTCTCTCTCTCTCTCTCTCTCTCTCTCGTGCGTCCGAACGCAAATATGTTTTAACGAAACTAAGTATGAGTCATTGATATCTCATATTTCCTTAACAAATTAACGTACAATAATTACTTCTATCAGTATGATTGGTAATGGGCTAAATAATGTACCTAGATATGCATTACAATTGACTACATTTTCCGAGTAAATATAGGTGGCAATTTTCTAAATTACGTATGTAAATATGGCTGGTTATTGAATTAAGTAAGTAAATATAGTTCAATATTGACTAAATCACGTGGGTGAACATGGTTGATAATTTGCTAGCGAGTATGAAGTGAATGAGTTATTTTTCGTCTCGTCTACGTTAGCAAATTGAGACAAGGCTGTCACGTTTCTGGTGGTGCCAGTGGTGGTATCAACAAAAGCTAAGTTATGCCTCTGTCCTTACGTTTCTTAGTCTATTAACATGCATCGTATTAGGCTTCAAACGGAGCCTAGTGAGTACTCTTTCGAGGAACCCATGTCTGATTATATAAGTTCACAAATTCCCGCTCCTTTAAGATAAGCTTTTGGCAGTTTGTCCCAAAATTTTAGGACATTTTCAAGTACATATGTAACATTAGGAAAGGATTTTTACATACCTAATTTTCGAAATGTAAAGTTGATATTCCTATAATTTTGTTTTATGTTCTATTTCAATATTGTCATTGAAGACCATTAGCTTTTGAATAGAAATATCCTAAGTGGGCTGAAGTAACTGACAGTACTGTCTATAAAATTTATCGGGACGTTTTGCACATCCATCTCACCAATTCCAAATGGAACTCGTGTCTATCACCATGACAACTCCCACTCTTTTCTTCACCAAAATCATCACCAACATCACACCTTCATCGCCATTGAAACTTTCATTCAACTATGGTTTTCACCTCCAATGAAACATTTATTCATCTCTGATTGGGCTTGTTTGACAAACCAAAATCACTTGGCTTGTGCAAAGTCACAACAACAGTAAATACAGTTTGCATACAGACCATAACCTTGGTCAACATCGGTTTAATATTTTAGGTGTATGTGTTTAGGGGGGATCTGGCTGAGTATTAGTATGTACCCATTATCTTCTACCCTTATTAAGGATATTTAACAATGGACGGTGCATTTTGTTTCGCCTGACAATATGGAATATATGGGCAGACCGACATGTTGTGGGTTCCGGGTTCCGGGTTCCAAGTCATCTTAGCAATCTGGCCTTAACGTTTATGTCAATGTTTTTATATTATTATTCAGAATCAAAAGTGCAAGTTCACGAAAGCGAATGTGGGATCAACCGAAACCAGCTGTAAGGATATCCAATCAGGTAGTGAAGCGGACCTTCAGAAGGCTGTAGCAACGGTGGGCCCCATATCAGTTGCCATTGACGCCAGCCACAATTCTTTCCAACTGTACAAGAGTGGAATCTATAGTGACCCACAATGTGATCCTCAAGCTCTGGACCATGGAGTCCTCGCTGTAGGATATGGAACTCAAGATGGCAAGGACTATTGGTTGGTTAAGAATAGGTCAGTTCAAATTATACGATAACTTGGTTAACTTTTTCTGTTTTTATTTTGTTTTGCTTGCTTTTTTGGTTTAGTCTTCTCTGCCTTTGCTTCTATGACTATCTGAATGTATGTATGTATGTATGTATGTATGCATGTATGTATGTATGTATGTATGTATGTATGTATGTATGTATGTATGTATGTATGTATGTATGTATGTATGTATGTATGTATGTATGTATGTATGTATGTATGTATGTATGTATGTATGTATGTATGTATGTATGTATGTATGTATGTATGTATGTATGTATGTATGTATGCATGCATGCATGCATGCATGCATGCATGTATGTATGTATGTATGTATGTATGTATGTATGTATGTATGTGTGTGTGTGCGTGCGTGCGTGCGTGCGTGCGTGCGTGCGTGCGTACGTAAGTATATACATACATACATGCATACATACATGCATACATACATACATACATACATACATACATACATACATACATACATACATACATACATACATACATACATACATACATACATACATACATACATACATACTAAGGCAAATACTTTATATAAAAGATTTATATTTATTGTTTCATTTGTTTTACAGCTGGGGTACAAGCTGGGGTATGCAGGGTTACATCATGATGGCCAGAAATGATCATAATATGTGCGGCATTGCCACAAAATCCAGTTTTCCCACTTTGTAGTATTCAAACAGGAAACTCAGTCTGATATACTAAGTGTACAGCATGAGAGAATTCTTTCGTTTCGTTTTGTCGTTTAAATGTAAAAGGAAAACCGTCACTCATTTATGTCATTTTCGGAATGACATACAAGAATATTGGATGAAAAACCCGCTGCTGCGTTACTTGTGTCTTGGGCAGAGTTATATCGAAAGAGAAGTAATATACCGTACACTGAAAAAAAAATTCATTTTTGGGCCACTGAGCTTAACTAAATCCTATGAGGTGATTTCCATGGTTCCATGGTCTCATTCAAGGATTAAAGTCAGATGGGCATAAAATAATAAATAAATAAATAAATAAATAAATAAATAAATAAATAAATAAATAAATAAATAAATAAATAAATAAATAAATAACTTTAAGTTTGTTGTTTTTAATTTTAATGGCCAGAAGACCTAAGATTATATTGGTTTAAGTTGGCTATCATTTCCTAATGGCCATTCAGTTTATATTATGGCCATACACCTTTAAAACTGGTAGCATTAATTAACAATATAAATTATAACGCATATAATATCAGTGAGAACTTTTTGTGTGTGCCGAGCAATCTAAATTAAGACTGCAAACGTTTTACCAAAATGCTCTCTCTCTCTCTCTCTCTCTCTCTCTCTCTCTCTCTCTCTCTCTCTCTCTCTCTCTCTCTCTCTCTCTCTCTCTCTCTCTCTCTCTCTCTCTCTCTCTCTCTCTCTCTCTCACATACACACAATGGTCTCAAGTACAGAATTACACTTATTATTAACGCTGAAATATATGAGGCGGACATATGTATTCAAAGAGGTCACTCGGAACAAATAGATGATCGTAAGTAATTTTATATCCAAGCCAAATATTCGTAAAATGTTGAACATATAATTTACGAAAGAGCACGATAATTCGTAACTAATAAATCCCCGCCTCTCTCGCATCCTGGGTTTACCGTTGCATTGCAGATATGTTTATAATATAGACTAAACCAAAATCAAACGATCAAATACAGAAATATATGAAAAGGGCAATAACTCTTTGAAAAAGTCATGAAGACAGGAAATTGCTGTGAAGATCGGCAGATGACTGAAATATGTTTTACGTGTTGCACCAATCTGGTGAGAAAACAAAAGATGGGAGTACGGTGATTTCAGAGTACAACGCGTCAGGTTCTATGATAATATCACAGGCACTCATTTATGTCTCGTTTCTGTAAAATAAAATGTAAACTATTCACAATACAGTTTCAACAAATTAAGACAAGGTGACATATTTTCTCGGTTCGAAATCAGTGTCCTTGATGCAAGATTCTGTGTACAGAAAACTATATGATCCGTGATATGTTTGGATATACGTGTATTTTCACTTCCGTACCAAAGAATTAGATGCTAATTTTAGTAAAGAGTTTTTGAAACTCATGCATGTAAAAGAATTAAAATTTTAATAAAACATAGTCTGTTAATTTCAGTTGCAACTAGAAAAAGCTATCAGAATACTTATTTTAGTATAATTGTACTTTTTATAAAAAATAAAAGAATCCTGATCAGGCACACCGACATATACTCTCTTTGAACTTCATCCATTTCTAGACTAGTTCCCATTTTACCATATAATTAATACAGTGGATCCTCCAACCACTAATAACATGTAACAAAGTAAACGACAGATCCCATCCTCTCTCCTCATAGACGATATAAGCACGTATATATATATTTCTGATCATTAAATGGTCACTCTTTCTCGACGTTTCTCGCGTTGGTTCGTGTCCTGTCTATCTGGACACAGTTGGAAGTTGTAAACTTTGGGTTTATTTTGCAGTGAATGGACTACGCTCACTTTTGTGGTGGTTCGCTACAAAATATAGCTCCGTTTTTACACAGGATAATTAAAGTTTTAGTACATCGCTTTCGAGCATCAGTATATGGAAATACTTCAATTATGGGTTGGTTCAATCAGAGATATATCTTGCTATTGTATCAAACTTAATTGTACGATTCTCGCTTGCAAGAAAAATCAACATTTAGCGATAAATTCAAACAGTTTGCAATGCATTTTATTTTTTCGCTATCTTTTAAAATTCGATATAATGTTTGTAAGCAACGCTTGTCCAATCTTCCATGCATTTCATTTTTTCGGACCGTATGTTTACTCGAAAACCAAATTATATACTCCTCTTGATAAACTGTTGACGACTAGTATGGTCTCTCCATGTTTTCCTAACTAGGTGCCATGTCTACATCCATGGCAATATAATAACTCTCCTTTTAGTTAGACTCTGTTAGAGTAAAAGCAATAGCAATTATGATTGGAAGGAAAAAAAAATCCACACATTGAAAGAAACGCTTCAATAGGTATCAAAGGTTCAGGATAAATTCTTTCCCCAATTTGGACTTTCTGTCCGTTTCATCTGAACAAACAAGAGGCCTTCTTGCAGTTGAAACATCTGATGTAAATACTCCGATTCCTGTTTTCAGTACTATTTAAAGTAAATTTGTTTTTCTTGGAAAATGGGGATGGGGAATATGCCGAATATGAATAGACTATTGTTCATCATCAATCAGTTGAGTAATTGAATCTTAAATTTAAGAGAGGTACTATCTGAAAAAAGTTGATTTTTTGGAATATTTTTAGAGCGTATTTTAGTGTCTAAAGATGACCATGCCAGTTCTAAATTTCCAACCATTAGCGAAACCGAAACGGATTGAAGATGGTGTCAGTTGCACCAAAATATTATCCGGACAAAGTTGCCAACCTTTATGTCAGGTGGTTGACATCAATCTGTGTAAGAAAACGCGCGAAATGAATGAACATTTCAAGAATGCTTAAATACATTAAGGAGCGTGGGAACTACATGATTACTTTTATTGTTAAGGAAATGCCTGATATTTATTCCAAATAATTAAATATTTCGAATACGTTAAAAATCAATTAAACATTATATTTTGCCAGAAACCCATTCTCGATGGAATATATTAATAACATGTGATGCAGTATCAATCGGTACCATTTTCTCTACGTGGCGTATTATCATTAAATATGCTGCTTTGTGGCAATTATTACATTCCCTAAGAGAGGTAACGCGTAGCTAGGATAATCAGCGCATATTATTACAAAATATATCGATATCAAAATCATTGTCACCCGTAGATCATCCAAGACGTAAGAAGTTGGTGTTCTCAAAGGATTTGTACATGAATGCTAAGACTGAATTTTGTGTTCCAAACAATTCCCCAGGCGACGATCTCGCTTCTTTGCGTCACTTGAGAGCAATTTACTATTGTTTCGTAATGCATGAAAATGGCCTGAAGAACATGTACAGGTCTCCTATGATTTTTTTTTTTACAGTCTGGCCAGACACCAGTCTGCTTAAAGATCAATTCATATCCTTTTTTTGCCTACGGTTGCACACATTATGATGTCATAAGCTTAATGAAGCAAATACTTACGCAAAGGATGACGTATTATGTTGACATGCACAACTGAAAAAGGTGTATTTAAATTTAAACTATGCATGTAGATACAGTTTGGGCAGGGGAGGGACCTTGCATATACCACATACTAGGTTACCTCCTCTTGGTTGGATAATCCCATTACCACAATGCTTTTTGTTTGATTCATGTCCCCTTGCTATTAATTGGATTTCAATATGTGATAAATAAAATATGATATTATCTATCTGACAAAAGCGATGAACTACGGTTCAGATTAAGATTATCCAGGATTAGAAATATAATCTGAAAGAGTATGAGCTAGAGAGGCGTATTCAGTTCCATAGTTAATCCATGGAAACAACATAACATTAAAAATTAGATAACTTTAAATTTCTAAATCTGTTGATCAAAGTCTTATTTCGCAGTTAAACCCATTCTTGATGCAAACTTCGGTGTAGAGAAAAACAGTAACTATTTTTTCAGTTACAAACAAGACAGAAGTGCGGAATATCACCAGTTTACCGTTGTATTTTTTTTTTCTGGCTGTACTTATTCACTGTGCAGGAACTTTGGTAGTTCCCATCATTAAAGAATGTACGGAAATTTTCTTACTACGAATTTCATTATACTGTCAGTATGTTTACATTCTTTGCCACAAAATAAATTCCAAAATATATCATCTTATTTGTTTTAAAAACAAGTGCATTTGTCACAGATTAATTTTGTGGTTTCCAAATGGGTTGTTGAGGAATGTATTCCGTACAAGACCAACTGTTGAAAAATTGCTGATGTAAAACAAATTAAGAAATGTTAAAATTGCAGCACGGTAGAAGTTTGATCAGAATATTAGTTAAAATGCAAATGAAGATTATATATATAAAAAAGCAGACAATTATTACTAGCTTACTGACCCTCTCCCAGGGATCCAAAAGGCGGAAGCGGAAAACCGATATCAAATATGACTTTAAGGGCAACATAGCTACAAGGTTACGTGAAATTATGCTCAGCGGTTTTTCTTGATATATGGTAATGGACCGAATGAGGGACTGACAATGGGTTGGCTAATACAACATCATGAAGATTTGAAGAAGAAAAATTTCAATCTTGCAGACTAAAAAGAAACAAAATATTTTTGAAACCCTTGATGACTAATATGTTTTTATCTTCTCGTATGATATGACAGTTTTAATATTTTTTTCAAAACAGTATAAGTATATTGTGGTTTTAATATAGAAAATATTCACTATATGCGAAGTTCACAGTTTCGAAGACAATATTTGTTTTTTCATATTTCTTCCTTAGTTTTTTGAAAACCTGTTGACAAAGCAAACCATGTATATCAACTAATCGATCACCAAATCAAGTAACATATGCCACAAAAAAGATAATTTTTCTAGAAATGTCTATTCCTACAGGATATTTACACAGATATACAGTCCGGATCTATACAAATAAATGTCTACCTGACCAATTATCATGTTCAGATTCGTCTGCTGTTAGCTTAATAAGGTCACGCACGAGTATGTGCAAGACAACAATTGTGCCCAGGTAACCATTCAAATTCAGCCAATGAAAATGAAGATAAATCTCCTCATCAGCAAGAGTCAGCGGGGTTGTGTAAAACTGATACATTGATTTTATTTGTTTGCTTTTGTTGCTGTTCTCGCATCATGACAGACGTAAAATGTTTGCATAGAAAATATATATATATATATATATATATATATATATATATATATATATATATATATATATATATATATATATATATATATATATATATATTTATATATACAGTTATTCACTTAATATATCACATAATTATGGAATTTTTTTTGATAAATGCACGTATATGTATCTCATACATGTTTTTACACTAACATTGCTAATGGACTTGATAACATGTTGCATGACAATTTTTATAGTGATGCTTAAAGGGGCGTAACGTGGACATTGTTATATCTTCTAGTATAATTGCAACAGATAACATGCACGTAAAGTGACGTTGTACAATAAATGTGATTAAAATCGTTGAATTATTTCGTTTATAAAGTATTATTGTTTCAGACACTTGATTATGAGCTCAATTATTTTCACCCCAATGTATTTTTTCCGCATTATGAATGTAAGTCTGTAATTGAAATAGTTGTTTACGAGTAAATGAGAGTAACATATTTTTCTTTGTGGAAAACAGCAGTGTCAATTGAATATGTCCACACATCATAGAAAGAACACACACGCACACACACACACATTTCATTCCAATTTACATTATGTGACCTGATTTCATTTGTTGTCATAAATTAATTTATGTTTCTTGTCACTGTGAATGTGACTTAATGTTCGTATGCACAAACTGTATTTTATGTCACTACGCAACAGAAATGTAAAAATAGTTTTGGGTTTTGTTCTGCTCGTACGATTTTGTTAATAATTATATGGGTGTTCAAACTGTCTAAACCAAGTGTTATTGAAGGAAATGAAAATTAATGTGTGGATGGTTGAATATCTCGTTACCTATGTCGTTCAAAACATTCATCCATCTTGTTCTGAATTCCACCTATTCCTTTTCAAAGGACATTGGCATACTGACAATAACACAAAATAAACAATCAAGACTTGCAACGGTTATGTCGACATTAGCTAGAAATGTTCTTTTCCTATAAAATAGGTTATCTATCCTTAATGCAAAGAGATAATAAGACCTTAAAGTTCTTTGTATACGGTTGTTAATATAATGCTGAAGTACCTAGTAAATAACGCTCGTCACTCCTAAGCATTAGAACGAGTGTGGACACCTTTCTTACCAAAGAAACAATATCTTTATGACATTTTCAAAACAAGGCAACACTTTTAGTAATACCTGTTTTCCAACATAGCAATATATTACAATGGCTTTTAGCAAGTCTAGTAATTCTAGGAAGCAATCAAGAGGCACCTTTAAATGACAACGTCGCAGATAAGGTCCCAATATAACTTCAAGTCATAATTAATCTTATCCTCGCTTTACATTACTAAACCACAGAACCAATAACAATAGTTGAGCACTACTCTTCATTTGGTTAGAAAGTATCGCTTTTCATAATATACAGCAACGATAGGTCTTCCAAAATGAATTACCTGCTGCTAGGCGGTATAGGTTAGACTGTCGTTTGTACTATATGAGGTCGTGGAAAACAATAATTTGCAGTCATAATATCAAAACGTAGTCTACCAATTGGCATACGTTCACCGGGTGTGTCAAACGATGCAGTCTATATACTAATGTTTATATTGACGAACACCAGATTCGTGGACAGTTAGGTAGCAGTTCTGTGCCTTTAGAGCAGTGGACTTGTTAATTATCAACGAAAGGAATTCTCTTAGAGATTTTTGTTGTTGCTGTTCGTTAGTCAAAACAATATCGTGGGTGCTCTACGACCAAATATATTGTGGACAAATTTCCTTTCGCCAGGCTTGTCTGAATATGATGTTATTGTTTGTTTTAAAACATATTCGATAGTATAAGTATACACCAAAAACTAGCATTAGTCAATACATTTTTTTCATTGTTTTTAATTTTCATGAACCATGCAATAAGTGTGACCTGTGATTTTTACGTCAGCTTTACAATAATGACACTACTACCATGTCCAAGACCCCCTTGCCCCAGCCCCACTTCCTTTGCTCGCTCCCCCCCCCTCGCCTTGTCCCAGTTTCATCCTGTCCCGTATATGATCCAAGCAGATAGCAACTGCATATGTCGATGGTCGTCCATTTAGGTCTTCATTCTTTCTAGGTTTTATGTTTGCCTCGTCCTCAAGGAAATCCTTGCATGCACACCATATCCAATCCAAACAATAGCACATGATAAGTAAATTTCTAATGCGACATGTAAGCGAACAGCAAGCTTAGTATTTCATATTTTCTTTACTTATCAATTCTAAATTATTCTCTATGATGTTATTAAAAATAAAACCTTTTGTTTCAACGTGAATAAACACATCCGAATCTTTTATTAGTCGTGCAAAGTTTGTAAGACTTTTTTTACATATGTTATTAACTAAAGATTTTGAAACATATTTGCAATTGTAAGATTTTTATATGTTGTTAATAATGGTTTGAGTTAATGTTTTTTATCAGAAAACTGATGATGGATGATATCGTCGCAACAACTAGGTTCATTTCCTTTTTATTTCTCAGATTTATGGCACAAAACAAATTTCTGTTTCCAAGTTAGTACTAAAAAACAAAAATATATATTTTCCCTCTTCATTTTTCCAAACATTAAAGCAAGGTGTATTTATTACCTATTTTAGCTACTAGTACTGAGACTTTTGAAAACAGAACCGCCACGATGAAAAACAAACATCCAGCATTGCATTTTAGGGAGAATATTTTACATGTATACATTATGTGAATAATAAACTATATGCACATAATATTTCTGACTTTGCATCCCCAACTCATCTCACTCCTCCCCTACGCATCATCAGTACCCATCCCAATATTTCCTTCTGCATTCTCTATTCATCTCACTCCTCCCCTACGCATCATCAGTACCCATCCCAATATTTCCTTCTGCATTCTCTATTCATCTCATTCCTCCCTTACTCATCCTCAGTACCATCCCAATATTTCTTTCTGCATTCTCTATTAATCTCATTCCTTTCCTACGGGGGCCCCGAGTGGTCTAAAGCGCTGTCCTTTACGGATCACTGCCATCTCACCTCTGGCTGCGTGGATTCGAGTCTAAGATTCGGCGAATGTGGATATGTGAGAAAGCTTGCCAGTAGCTTCTCGTGGGTGGGTGGTTCTTTCCGGTGATTTCCCGGTTTCTTCCTCCACCATTATTACTGGCCGCCATGAATAGCCTATCGTGTGCTGAAAAATGGCGTTAAGCCCATCAACAACAACAACACCTTTCCTACGCATCAGTACATATGCCAATCTTTCCTTCTGCATTCTCTAGCCATTTCACTCCTTCTCTATCTATCTTCAGAATTATATGTACAGTTCATTTAATTTAGTAACGGTTTGGTACTTTTTGCGTTTAAGTCACCTGAAATCTTATTCACGAAACTACCTCGGTACACAAACCAATCTCCTTGCTAAATTTTAATAAAAACAATGAAGTTTCTATTCCTTCTTTCCAAGTGGATAAAGAGATATGAATATGTTGGCGTGATCTTGCAAATTCAACACGTACATTTACACCAAATTCAAATCATATTAAAATATATAAATAAGATTTTTCAATTTTATAACAGATCTTGTCTTTCACGGAACAGTCACTTGTCAGACGGTTTCGTAAATACTTGGCCTGCATAAAACATATTTAAAACGTGAGACTATATTTTCATCCATTTGCATAAATGTTGACAGTTGTTTTGAAATAATTTTTTTACCCCATGATTAAAGAGTAGTTACCCCAATACTAGTTTATTTGCCGTTTGTGCCCCCTCCCCCAGTAGTCAAATGAATACAGAAACGGGACATGTCCGAGATTTCATCCTACGTTCAATACGGTACAAGAGCGGTGTTATTTAGTCCTTTGATACGATTGTACTTATCTCTTGACTTGTCCTCTTTTCTGTCCATGAACTAGTAATGTCAATACAAATATGAAGGCAAATACCAGAAGTTGTCAACAAGTGCAAACACAACTTGACAAACCGTGTTTGTGAAAAGAGGAAAATTGCAAAATGTTGCACCAGTGGCCACAAATAAATGTTTAATTATAAAAATGGTTGCTGAAGAAAATGTAATACTGTTTGAAATATCAACAGCTATTAAGTCCGTAGGAGAACTTGAGATAGGTACCAGTCGTTATTTCAAAACAAGGAATATAACTTGATTTTAAAAAAAAACAACGAACAACTCGTGAATCAGATGATATATAAGTTACAATTAGTCGTTATACTTTCTTCTGGCTATAGTGATGAGAAAAACCTTAACACATACGAATTTCTGATATAAAAAAAAAACAAACTCAAAGTGAAGTACCAATGTTTCGCACCATTTCACACACACACACACACACACACACACTTTGCATAAAAACAATGTACATTTATTAGGAATAATTAACACACTACTGACTTATTACTTGACATAGCAACACAATGGAAGGGGGTGGGAGTATTCTATCAAGAACTGAAAATAATATTCATAATTTCTCTTGCTGATATACGTTTCTTTGTGTGCAATATATTGCCTTACGGTATACTGATGTAACTATTTATACCACTAATTACTATGAAAATGACAATGTAACCACGGGAGTCCACATAAAATTATGATGTAATCAAGAAAGTCGACATAGAATTTAAACTTGAAAAAAATATGTCAGCAACCCCTTAAAAACAAAAAAATACAATAAGAAAACAACAAAGCAACTTAATTATTAAAAGTCTATTTTCAAAATATTTTTTTAAAAAAATATGTATTTATAAATTATTAGAATATTTGAAAACCTTACAATAGTTAATTGTTTGAATGCTACGTATTGGTTTGACGACAACGCAGTCGAACACTTCAAAGGGTCTTTTCTACCTGATTACCGAAATAATGTTCGCTTCTTACATAGCAAACACAGTAAACTCAGATTCAATCGGTGGCAAAAAAATCAGTTTCAAAACATCAAGATTTAAAAACGCACACAATAGTAGAATAAATTTGTTTACTATTCAAGGTATGTCGGTTCAAAATTTTGTTAAAATGGAATATTGAGAGTGGTATAAATATGATGTTTTTGTTTTGATTTAGTGTTTTTTATGCCACAGCAAGGCGTGTTACACATTTTTAGAAAATGTAAAAATATATACCGGTTGGTCTACCTGTGTAAAAGTTTTATCTTCGCACTGGATATTTAATAGGTCATAGTGATCTGCAAATGAAAAGCAACTAGCCAAAGCCTATTTCAAAGTAAATAAGAATGCAAAATATATTAATTATATCAAAAGACAATTTATATATTTTTATAGATACTTTATTTGCAAACATTCCAAAACACAAAATAGTGTTAAACAATTTTACATTGCAGGATATCAAAAGATCACATCCTGATATATATGATTTAATTTGACGAGGAATATACTGGACTATAAATAAAACACTGAGAAACCTGAATCAGTATTTTTGTGTGCAATAATTTCAAATTTACCTTGAAAGCATTCCAATCAATTTTGGTGCAAAATGATTGATCACGGAGTGGTATCCTTCCAATGTTGAAGTCTGTTGTCCAGATGACAGCATTGGTACATCTTTTCTCATTTGCCTGCTGGTCACAATCTCATCAAGCTTTTCAAATGATTTTGATCCTATAAGTTATAAAATATATTCATCAAAGCTTGTTTTTTTTAGTTTTTGTTAGGTTTTGTTTTTGCTATCCTGCATGAATATTAAAGTGTGCACTAACAAAAATGTATCTAAATTCAATAAATTACTAGACCAATAAAGTTAAGTCAAAAGTCACATGACTTATCATCCATAAGATGCTTTTGCACACCAGATATCATTATCAATAAGAAATAGATCTACTAATCGAACAAACTCGATGGACCTAAACAATTATTGCCAAGAATACACTGAAACATTTTTATCACCTTATTTTACCCACTTCTTTTGTCTTTCTCTTCCCTCCAAAGTAGCATGTTCACATGATACAAATAAATCACAATGGTCAGAATGCACAGTACTGATATGGTTTATCACAGACTGCCACTTTTCAAGCGATAATTCTTTGTTTTGGAAAATCGATGATGCTGCAGAAATAATTTGGGATAAAAATAGTTCCTGATGTGCTGCAATAATCTAAAACAAAATGTACTTTATTAGAGAACATTTATCAGTCACTTATACTGATGGCTATTCAGTGACTTCCCAAAGGTAATTACAGTTATGATACAACTGAAATATTCCCAAAATATCATAATATAATCAAATTTCTAATAAATTTTGTTTTGTAACGATTTTTATTAATTAGCGATGAGAATAATCCTCTTTATGTTTATCAGTATCTATATGTAAGCTGATTCACATATTAGTCTGACAATGAAATATGTATGTAGGCCTTCTAAATCTACCATCAGAATTTTATAATCACATGGTCAAATAAATTTGAAGTCAACATGACATTTTTGATAATATTTATCAAATGTTTATTTATCATTTCTTGCATTTGTTTTGGAAACTATGAAAGAACGTTTTACATGGTACAAATGGAAATGATGCGGTGACAGATCTGTTGAATATTATAGATTAAATAGTATGGTACTTATCATTAAAAACTCACCCTTGATGCTTCTCTCTTTGAATAGCCCCTTCTTATTTTCTTTGGTGGTAACACTTGACAAGTTACTTCCTCTGGTGGTGACAACATTTTAAGCCTACACACTTGATGCCTTGGTGCTGAAGGTTCTGATACATTTGCAGTTACCTTGGCTTGATTGTCAGTTTCCTTCACACAGTGAATAGAAGGGACGGCATCATCATCGAGTTTGACTTTCTTTGGTGCTCTATACCCATATGCTCAACCTCAAATCTATACCTAAATGGGAAGAATTCTGGTGTTAAATGAAATCAGCAGAGGGCAGAAAACTCAGTCAGACCATTCCAGTTTGTTCTTTTGATTTTTACAAAATCTGTCAACCTACGTGTTTGGTCTTTCGGGAATGAATGCATGGAAAATCCATCAGATTTTGTATTTCCAGAGTTTGCTGCAACATACCTAACCCCGCTGCCCATGCTTATACCACCACGACCTCCTCTTGTCATGATTATGATGATAAAACTTTTAAAACAAACTAATATGGAACTGAACACGTGCTTTGTTTGTTTTGATAGAAAGGGAATGTTTAAAATGTGACGTCAGGCGATCTTCACACTCCGGAAAAAACCGAGCGTTAAATCGGTCAGATGTGCATTAATTTCGAAAACACACCTGAGCATTTTTCTCAATTATTATGGCGAATTTTTTAATCGAGTATTTTTATACCGCTTCCAGATTTTATTTTCTATTCAAATAATATTCTATTTTATTATCGTTATCTGCAATGGTGTGGTACTTTAAGAGATATCATAACAACTTCAACAAATCTTGTCATCATCTCCATTTTTTTAATTTATTGTTTGGAATATCAATACTTGTAAATACATGTATCATATATCCGTGTTCCGATAACGCTGTTCACATTAAAGTTATTAACATTTTGCTGAACTCTCTTCCAAATACATTTTCTTTCCACAATTATATTACGAAACCGTTACAGTACATATCTTCGCAACAGACCAATTTGCTTTATGTATGAACTTCTTTTCCTGGTTAACATGAGAGAGAGAGAGATAGATAGATAGATAGATAGATAGATAGATAGATAGATAGATAGATAGATAGATAGATAGATAGATAGATAGATAGATAGATAGATAGATAGATAGATAGATAGATAGATAGATAGATAGATAGATAGATAGATAGATAGATAGATAGATAGATAGATAGATAGATAGATAGATAGATAGATAGATAGATAGATAGATAGATAGATAGATAGATAGATAGATAGATAGATAGATAGATAGATAGATAGATAGATAGATAGATAGATAGATAGATAGATAGATAGATAGATAGATAGATAGATAGATAGATAGATAGATAGATAGAGAGAGAGAGAGAGAGAGAGAGAGAGAGACAGACAGAGAGACAGACAGACATAGAGAGAGAGAGATTTTGCAATAATTCTGGGACAGCGACGTTTCACAAATTTAGCCTGTACACACCATTCTTATAATTATACATTTTGTCAAAATAATGACTGTATTGGTAGGAGAATGTTATTTTTCGTAATACAGTTATATACGGATTTATAATGTTGGGGTTGGGAAACTAGAAACATAACAGCGGTTTTGTCTTACAGACTTTAAAGCGTAATTTATTAAACAAAATGATTTAATGATTGTGAGTTTACCTGTAGCTTTAGTTCTTCAATTTGTCTACTTCTATATTCAAACGTAAATTATTGTATGGTCTTGTCAAGATATCAACAAGTACAGTAGCAAACTCTGTGTGTATTTCTTTAATTGTTACCTAATTACCGTTTGCAATCAACTCTAATCAATACCCGAAATAGCCGTCATTTTCAAGCACGATTTTGATGAGTGTTAAAATTGCTACTAAAAGAAATTGCATATGTATATTTAATCACGATTTTGGTTGAGACAGTGCAACGGGTCGCGTAAGTTCAGTCACTGATAGTTTTCACGATTCATCTGAAAAAATAAAAAGCGTTAATACTAAAGTCTACTACTATTTAAGATCTGTACATCCCGAGAGAGAGAGAGAGAGAGAGAGAGAGAGAGAGAGAGAGAGAGAGAGAGAGAGAGAGAGAGAGAGAGAGAGAGAGAGAGAGAGAGAGAGAGAGAGTAAAAATGAAACCGATCTGAATATGGAAATACAAGTCTGAATAAGATATTTAAGGGTGATATATTTTCAAAATGGGATAAAGTAGCTAAAGAGGATTAGAGTGGTATTGCGATATAATTTTTCTCCCACTGATATAGTTCAGTATCTCACTACACTATGAAAGATATATTAAATGGAATTTTCTCATGTTGTCACCCGCCACGTCTATGGTCACGAGTTATCTCTTCGCGTTGCTATGCGTGAAAAGGTCATTCCTGGTGCATGTGTTCTATAAATTTTTTATTTGCAGATAAACGATTGCTAAGCAATAACATGACATAACACGTGACTTTTCACACGTCCAGCGCAAAGCATGTGACTGATAGCATGCTGTTCCAGCCAGAACATCTTCAGTTTTTCTACTATAATTCACGAGGTTTTTCCCTGTAATTAGAGAAAAGGCCGAGAGTACTCCAAATTGACGTCACATTTATCATGGGTAATGTGACAGTCATGTGCACAGTTGTATTTAAACATAGCTGAGACTTAGGCACAGTCAGCTTACTGGTCGTGCATATTGGAATTCCCTACCTGACAAGGTGAGAACATATACATTTAATAATCGATAAATGAAATGTGATAGAATCAAATTTTTCAGTAAGTGTAAAGACGTGTTTCTCGATATCGTTTTGTAAGGATTCCTTTAAATTTATTTCAGTAAGTTTACCATAATTAATTTTCTTTACAATATTAATATTAAAATTACTACACTAATATGACATAAAATTGCTTCGGTATTTATTCCTATCAGAACACAGTTTTGGCGAATTTAAAATTCTGGTTAATTGTACCAAAGCATCATTTTCATTGAGACAAACGCTATTGGATCGACGGACTTCATATAACTTGAAACTTAATAACTTTACGTTCTTCAGACATTTTTCTCTATTGACGACATTAGAAAACTGTTTGGATAAGCCTACTATTTTATAGCTGCTAAAATAGTGAAAAACACATCTCAGTGTTATTATTTACATATATTGCTAAAACTAGATTACACCGTTTTATTTTGTCAAGTTTGATAATTTTCATGCAGAAAAAAAAGTTGTTATATATTTTCAGAAAAACTATTTACAGGTATAGTAAATTTTCGCTAAACCGGATGTGACTGAAATCCAAACGTGTTATAAGTTTTATAGAAATGACCATTATGAAGAATTTTCTAATGTCTGCAGCCTCAATATCTACCAAATATATAGGAAGCATGCATACAAAGCTGCGTACGGAGGAGATTGGTTGCAAAATATGTAGCTAGTCCGTAGAGGAAGCCGTGTTACGGTAGATATTGCTTATAACAGTTTAAATGTATATTGCTAAAGATTATTTATTCCATAATGACTTACACGTAAAGCGCTGATTCAAGACAGCATTTACTGCAACGGAGATTGGAGATTTTAGCTTTAACTCAGTCTTTACAATATCTGACAGATACTAAACAGTATTTAATAAACTTTATGAAACTTCCACAGATGTTTCCTGTGTTTGTATTGGCGGGTCTCATTGCTCTGAGTATAGCTGGACCAATAAACCTTGAGCTTAGCAGCGAATGGGAGCTCTTCAAAACTGCATACAACAAGATCTATGCCAATGAAGAAGAGCTTCTGAGGTAAGTTAAAAGTGAATTTAGATTTGTGTTACATCTTGGAATTCTAGCTTCCGTATATGTTTTTTTTTATTTGTCAAGAAATTTAATAAAATCTCAGTTGTGTTTGTGTAAAAAATTAGATCATGATTGTAGTTTAAAGCACCAAATGTACATTTATGTTTAATCACAGTAGACGTCTGAAGGCAATAATTATAAGTTTAAAGAGCGTGATTTCTTTCAAATCTTTAATTTAAACCATCCAAACAGAAGCATAAACGTAGAGCTTTTGTCTCATAATTGCTTTGAAACTAATTTTCAAGCATACTGCATGTGCTCAAAAATGAAAAGAAGTCTAAGATGTTCATAAGAGGCTATTCAAAAGGAAAACACAATAGAACCTAAGTTTCAACATTACATACGTTCTCATAAATATTGTCTGTAGTTATGGCAAAAGTACGAATATCCTATAAAGATAACACATATTTTTAAAAAATATATTAAATATAATTTACAGTGAATATTACTAAAAGTGGCTGTATGTAATGAATGCTCACATAAAGTCAGATTTGGAGGGTATTTGGCATTTCACGTCCCAGCACCACTCAAAGATTATTGTTTAATAATGTGCTTTGCTCACGGCTCACCCCTGTAGCCTCTCTTCAAGAATTCCATGACTGAAATTGAATCCGCATCTATCGGGTCTCGATGCCATCTTCTTATTCACACTGCCATTGCCACTTCCTAACATGTAAAACACAATTTGACATATTTGTAATGTAACCACATGTCCAGGAATGATTCATACAATGATTTTTGTTAAATCGAAAGATTAGTTCGTGATCGGGTTCATTCGGTACTTGATTAAACTAATTAATAATTTAAAATGTTCTATATTAAAAACTGCCTTCTGTTTCAGACGCATTATTTGGGAGAGAAACCTGAAGCACGTGCAGCAGCACAACATTGAAGCGGATCGTGGCGTGCATACTTTCTGGCTCGGAATGAACGAATACGCTGATATGGTACTCTCATAGTTTGTTCGTCAATAAACAAAATTTATATATTTAAAACCTTAGATTTTATATAATCAGTTTCTAAATGTTTAATTGTATTGCGAATTGGTGTAAATGTATCGATCTAGCATTCCGTTGTATTGTGGAATTTAGAAATATATCAGCCTGTCGTTCAGCATCGCCTTTCCTCTTCTACATTTTATATACACGCCACTAGCCATCTCTGACACTTTCTTTCACACATTATCCTTATATTTCTGTTCTTTTTGTTATGTTAGAAGTCAGCATGCTGCAGATAATTGTGCTGGAAAAGTTAAGGATATTCTGAGAGCTAACGCTCACATTATCTTTAACTGTATTTTTATGATATATCTTCTTCTTCTTCTTCTTCTTCTTCTTCTTCTTCTTCTTCTTCTTCTTCTTATTATTATTATTATTATTATTATTATTATTATTATTATTATTATTATTATTATTATTATTATTATTATTATTATTAAGACACCCGAGGAGTTTGTCAGAGCAATGAATGGATACAGAGTGAATGCAACCAAAACGTTTCAGTGCGGAAAGTTCATGGCTCCAAGTCACGTTGAATTATCTGACCTTCCCACCACAATTGACTGGAGGACCGAGGGTTACGTCACTGGGGTTAAAAACCAGGTAAATACATCTCACTGTTCTGTCTACTGGTCACATGATATTATAGCAAATCTCTCTCTCCGATGAGATGGAAGTTTAAACATGCGTGTAAAATTAATGCAGTTTTAGGATATTCAGTCCGACAAATTCAGGATTTGCATAATAGATTAGTCTGACAGATTTGATTGTTGCACAATTTGTGTTGATTAATATTCATGTCAATATATAAGAATGTATCATTTATATTTTTTAAAGAGGATATCATTTATATTTTTGCATTTTTGTTACATGCAAGGCAGTTAAGGCCTAGTTATTCTACCAATGAATGAGGTATTTGTTGGAAATATTTAAAATATTGTAGGATACATGATTTAATGACTTTTAAGAGTCAAAACTACGAACCTTTAAGACGTTCGACTTGTCCCAATGCGAAATAGATAACATTTTTGTTATGATAGTGGTATAACAAATGGCATATTTGGAGTGCTTCGTGAGTTATTAGAGACCGAGTTACCTGACGATTGTAAGTATCGACCGTGGTAACGACCACATTGAAGTTTTAAAATAAATCATGAATAGCATGGAAACAACGCAAAGTGCAAAGAATAGGATCAAGGATTATGCAAATACGACCATTTTCTATAAAATGGAATCTTAATCTTGATTGAGATGTTTTGATAATTAACTATAATGCTATTCTTCATTGGTCGTTTATCCGAATCACGTGTAAACATCACTTCACCTCAAAATATCGTCTGTACATAGTTTTACGATACTCTGATTTAGTGTTATCGGCAAACCTATCTTGATTGTTTTTTTTGTAAAGGTAATTTTTGTCTCTTGTAGGGCCAATGCGGGTCATGCTGGGCTTTCTCAACCACTGGGTCTCTGGAAGGGCAGCACTTCAAGAAAAACGGAAAACTTGTATCTCTTTCTGAACAAAACCTCGTGGACTGCTCCCAAAAGGAAGGTAAGAATTATAAATAATCCAAGGTATAGAAGAAAAAAAAAATTCGAAAGTTTATAATTTTCAAACTATTTTGGCAGCAAATGCTGTGGAGTAAAACGTAAGCGTTTGTTTTTAACATCTATTTGTAAACCTTTATAATGGGATGCAAATGTCTCATATTGTACATTACGCTATTTCAAAATCCCACTGTGAACGTCTCGCGTATAACCGATGACGTTGGACTTCTTATAAACAATATGTCCGAGTAAGAGTACACTGCTGGTGACAACGTTGCAAAATGATGTGCTAGATTAAGCATATTTTACTGCCACTGTAATACAACAATTAGAGAGAGAGAGAGAGAGAGAGAGAGAGAGAGAGAGAGAGAGAGAGAGAGAGAGAGAGAGAGAGAGAGAGAGAGAAACACCAATATGCACGAAAGGCATGAAAAAGATAATGATATATGCATCTGTATATTTGTGGTGGCGTGAATGGTGGATGATGTGTGAGATCTTCCCCACTCCAAAAACATTTTTGGTTATCGTTATTTGGGAGATGATTGACTACGGTGTTATTGCCAAGATCGAGCAATTAAAAAAAATACGAAATTATGGAATGGAATCACAGAAAACGGAGCGACAATATAGAATAGTTTAACCTGAGTTCCTCATATTTAAAATGCAACAGTTTAATAAATTACATAAAATTGCATGTGAATGAATCGCTTTCTCTCAAAATAGTTACAAAATTGTCCAAAATTCATGTAGCTGTACTTCGTTAATAGAAAAAAAAACTTCATCATGTGATCGAGTGACAGATCGAACTCAGATTTCAGGCATTATAGCATAAACCTGTGCTCCCCATCCTTTCCAAATCACTTCTGGTGAACTTTAGACATTTTCGTGCTTTCCTCTTTCTCTTTCGCCTCTTCGGGTCATCTAATCTTAGTTGCAGACAGCACTCTCTGTCACATTGTGCAGTCAGGTATGCGTAGAGCTATTCATTTCTGCTTTATTTGGGATTCGCACCTCTGTATGATTCGGAATCTCACTCTTTTCCCCGTGTCCTTAATTTCAGACATGCGCAATTTAAAGACAACCTAACGAGTAAACTGATATTTCCCGGAGCTAAACTTCTGGCTCGCCTAAGACTTTCATTTCACAAGGGAGATTACTTTAAACTCCGAATTTCGTCTAGGAACACACCCGTCCGTTAGTGTGGAATTTATACAACAGACAGGTTATTGTACAAACTTTTGCACTCTTACAATGTGTGTGTGTGTGTGTGTGTGTGTGTGTGTGTGTGTGTGTGTGTGTGTGTGTGTGTGTGCGTGTGTGTTAGGAAGAGAAAGAGAAAAAAACACTAATATGTACGATTCATGGGATAATAATCGCATATGTGTCAAAGGTATATACAGGAAAATTAATAATTTCAAGATAGAAATATAATCTTGCGTTCATGTACATAACGGTTACCCTATATAAAGTTAATGACATGCAGTTTTACGTGACTCTCCAAAATCTCATCATCTTCATTGGTACTTGGTTAGTAAGGAAGCCACTATTTAGAATATTCTAATCAGATTAAACTGGTTAAAATGTTACTTCCATTGCATGCACTAATTGGAAAAATCAACAAAAATATTAAATTTAAGTATATATCTTTCTTGTTCTCGTTTTACAAGACTTGAGACGTTGACAGAGATGTAGAGTATCACAGTTGACAATCGTGGAGAGTGATAGCTTTGCAAAGGGAGTGAATAATTTGTTTTATTTTGCTCAATGAAGATTTGTCGGTGTCGATACATTCATTCAACGACAATATAGCAATCGCACAAGACGTTCTGACTGTCAGAACTAATATATTAATTTGAGACATATGCTGAGCTGAATGGTCAGTCATTTAATGGCCCTAATGGGTGTCTTCATTTTTGTATTGTTTAATGACATACTGTTCCTAATGGGTGTCTTCATTTTTGTATTGTTTAATGACATAGTGGCCCTAATGGGTGTCTTCATTTTTGTATTGTTTAATGGCATACTGGCCCTAATTGGTGTCTTCATTTTTGTATTGTTAAATGACATACTGGCCCTAATGGGTGTCTTCATTTTTGTATTGTATAAAGACATACTGACCCTAATGGGAGTCTTCATTTTTGTATTGTTAAATGACATACTGACCCTAATGGGTGTCTTCATTTTTATATTGTTAAATGACATACTGGCCCCAATGGGTGTCTTCATTTTTGTATTGTTTAATGACATACTGGCCCTAATTGGTGTCTTCATGTTTGTATTGTTTAATGACATACTGGCCCTAATGGGTGTCTTCATTTTTGTATTGTTTAATGACATAGTGGCCTTAATGGGTGTCTTCATTTTTGTATTGTTTAAAGACATACTGACCCTAATTGGTGTCTTCATTTTTTGTATTGTTTAATGACATAGTGGCCCTAATGGGTGTCTTCATTTTTGTATTGTTTAAAGAATACTGACCCTAATGGGTGTCTTCATTTTTGTATTGTTTAATGACATACTGGTTCTAATTGGTGTCTTCATTTTTGTATTGTTTAATGACATAGTGGCCCTAATGGGTGTCTTCATTTTTGTATTGTTTAATGTCATACTGGCCCTAATGGGTGTCTTCATTTTTGTATTGTTAAATGACATACTGGCCCTAATGGGTGTCTTCATTTTTGTATTGTTAAATGTCATACTGGCTCTAATGGGTGTCTTCATTTTTGTATTGTTTAATGTCATGCTGGCCCTAATGGGTGTCTTCATTTCTTGTATTGTTTAATGACATACTGGTTCTAATGGGTGTCTTCATTTTTTTGTATTGTTTAATGTCATACTGGAACCAAAGGGTGTCTTCATTTTTGTATTGTATAATGTTACCTGTGTGAAATAATTCATATCTCTCCTTTTCATAAATTATTCTTACTTATCCCAGGGTTAGACGAGGAAACAAGTCAAAACTTACTGTTATTTCCTTACTAAAATTTATCACTTTTCTACGTTACTCTCAATACCCTTTCATCGATAGGTAATGATGGCTGCCAGGGAGGCCTCATGGATCAGGCTTTTGAATACATTATTCACAATAAGGGTATTGACACAGAGGAATCTTATCCGTACAGGGCAAAGGTATTCTCTCTCTCTCTCTCTCTCTCTCTCTCTCTCTCTCTCTCTCTCTCTCTCTCTCTCTCTCTCTCTCTCTCTCTCTCTCTCTCTCTCTCTCTCTCTCTCTCTCTCTCTCTCTCTCTCTCTCTCTCTCTCTCTCTCTCTCTCTCTCTCTCTCTCACACACACACACACACACACAGAAATACAGCTTGCAAACATATTGACGCAAAACTAGTATAGCTATATTTTACTTCAATGAAGATTTCACAATATATCAAAATGCCTTTACATTACCACTCAACCAACAATATGCCGAATCTTTGTATTTTCGCGTAAGTTTTTATGTTCGCAGAGATCCGGCTGTAGCAGATTTTATACATAAGTAGTATTTTTACTTTTTAAACGTTTGGAACAGTTTACATGTCGGCTGACATACGTGTGAAGGCATAAAATAAGATGTATGTGAATTCCAAGGTTAAGCTAATTACTCTCCACATTATGAGGTACCGATGTCGATCTTGGCTTCGGTCATTAACAACAGGAGATAAATTTATAATCATACTTAAGTGTCTTCCACCATTCAACATTCTCTGTGTGTCTTTGAGAGCATATATCATTAGCTGTCAGAACGTCCGTGCTGTGGAAGCAAATTGCAAGAAATTAATGATGACAGAAATAAGTCTGGAAAGGATGTATAATTTTTTTTTTCGTTTCAGAATGGAGCATGCAAGTTTAAAAAGGCTAATATAGGAGCCACTGAGGTGAGCTGTATGGATATCGAACATGGAAATGAAACTGACCTTCAATTGGCCGTAGCAACTGTTGGACCCATCTCGGTTGGCATAGACGCCAGTCACGTGTCCTTCCAACTTTACAAGACCGGTGTGTACACTGAGAGTGCCTGCAGCTCAGTGAATCTTGACCACGGAGTTCTAGTTGTTGGATACGGTACTGAAAGTTGCCAGAATTATTGGCTGGTTAAAAACAGGTCAGTCGGAAATATATATATATATATATATATATATATATATATATATATATATATATATATATATATATATATATATATATATATATATATATATATATATATATATATTGCTTCTTTGATGCTTGCATGGTTACTGAGCTGGATTTAATTTATATATAATTTGATACGTAGCTAAATTTGAAGTCAATGAATTAGAAAGCTAAACCCAGACCCTTCCCCCACCTTTGCGAATTGAATATTGTACTCGGATTACGTCCATGACAGTTTAATTTAGCAAGCAAGCCAGCAGTACTTTTGAAGTGGGATATCTATTCGGAATCAAAAATATCATTATTTTCACGGCATTTCGATATAACACAGTCACTTTTTTTACAAGTACTTTTCGTTTTGATTCGTTAGTCACCACTGCTTATAGAGACGACGAACTCAAAAGCAATTCAGCTCAGTCAAAATAATAATTACAAATCTAGATATAGCGTTTGCAAATGAACCTAATTGCTTACATCATCTTTGAAAATCAGTAATGGTTCGACCTAACGACAGGATACAAGTGAATATAATATCGTTTTATGAAGTAATCTCTATATACATATTTATTTTTATGCCATACTTGGATTGCATTCCAATACCAAGAATCAGATATAAGTAGAAAATCTCTCAGAATCACACAGATACGTGCAATCTTGTTTACTTAAAATTGCGATTAGAAACGAATACTGACATGAAAGGAAAGGATCAAAGGTCGATATAGGCAGTTGTATTTCTGATGGAGAAGTTACTTTAAATTTTCTTCATCCAGATATAATAGCTAAGGTCAAAAGCGGAGGGGGTTACTTGTACTCCTATGTAGTGAACTCACTGCACTGAGAAACTCATATAAAATGAATGCAATATTTTCGGTTCACCATTTTATTTAGAAAAGCACCAGGAGCGTTTCATAAAACTATTTCATACCATATCCTTTTTACCTTTCAGTTGGGGCACGAGCTGGGGTATGCAGGGATACATTATGATGGCTAAAGATTATAACAACATGTGTGGTATTGCCACTCAAGCCAGCTTCCCGACCGTGTAGGATTCTTCATTTTCAAAATACAAAACATCTGAATGATGTGTGAAGATTTTCAGACTGAACTGTGATACTTGACTATCTCAAATAATGCATTGTTAATATATATGATATCTGATCGTTTATTTATAAATCCAACATTATATGATGTTACGTTTTTAAAATAAAACATCAAATCAATTTGCAGTTGGTCGACTCATCTATATTCCATTACTAAATAATCGATTGATGACAGTTTAGCAGCTTGATCAGACAAATTTTAGTTGATAAAACATATTCTTAAAAGTTGATGAGAAAACTATTGTTAGTTGAATTTGGAGTTAATTTTCATATTAGAACAAGTAATGATGGTAATATAATACACGGATTTATAAAAGGAATATAAACAATAAATCAATAAATCATATTATGTATAAATTTATGGTAATGAATCTTGAATGTAGCCAACTGTCAAATATCTTGAATGTAGCCAACTGCCAAGTATCTTGAATGTAGCCAACTATCACGTATCTTTAATGTAGCCAACTGTCACGTATCTTTAATGTAGCCAACTGTCACGTATCTTAAATGTAGCTAACTGCCACGTATCTTGAATGTAGTCAACTGTCACGTATCTTGAATGTAGCTAACTGTCACGTATCTTGAATGTAGTTGTCACGTATCTTGAATGTAGTCTAGTCAAATGCCAGGTGGGTTCTACCAGTTATCTAACAATTTCTCTATCTCTGTTAGAAATGAGGTTCCCTCGGTAAGATTTAAACAAATGGGACAATCAGCAGCTACGTTTCAATTTGGAAGCAAACCAAAGATACAAATATTATGATTGAAATATTCTCAATCTTTGCACGTTATTTATTGATTAATGTTCGAAATTACACAGCCCTTGTGACAACGATGACAGCAACATCAGAAAAAGGGCAACTACTACTATTGGTTGAGACTTTTTCATAAGTATAAAAGAACTCAACGGGAACAGACTATAGTTTTCCTTTAATAACTTAAGACTTTTTCATAAGTATAAAAGAACTCAACGGGAACAGACTATAGTTTTCCTTTAATAACAAAAGTTTTCATCATTATCAATATAACTAATACTATCATCAACCACTTTATCAGCATCTGATATTTAAGTACCGTTAACAAAGCAGACCTGACTGAGTTCTCAGATAGCATAAACAGCATGTATCAAGATATAAAAAAGATAACGATACGAAGCATTAAATCTGTATCTATGAAAATTTGGTTCCCTTTGTTTTACGGAACAGCAACACTTTGAAGGTTATGTAATGCCAAAGCAAGTGATAAAGAGTACCTTCATCTTAAAGCACTGAGGCATGATTGCTTTGAACTCTGAAAATACCGGTAAATAAAAAAATTAAGCTTTGCATCATTACGTATTAAGCTATGCATGACCAGTTCTTAAGAAATGTATAATTAAGTAGGAATGAATATTTTTCAATATAAATGGCCTTGTTGAAGATGTTCGTCGAAAAATAAACGTGTTCATAAATGTACAGAAGTAAATGTTTTTAAACTATTCTCAGTAGAGATTCCAACGCTCAAGTTCATTACCGATACTTCAAAATCAACTTTTACGTATCGCGATATTTCTAATACAAACATCGGGGCGGACACGGGCAATTAAAATCAGTTCAGAATTACGTTCACACCTCAAAACACTTCTAGAAGAACCTCTATATTTATAATCAATACATCCCTCCAGTACGCAGCAATACTGAGCAACGCATTCGTATTATCCCAACCAATTACATATATTAACAAACAGCCGCTTACTACTACATGCAAGAATGCAAAATCATACATTCTCAATCTTAGAAAGTATGTATAATTAATTATTTCAAAACCATTTTTGTAACAGTTGAAGAGAATAACGTAAACAACTAGATGTTATGTATGAAAGGAATGTGAATGAGCGGTTCAAGGTGTAAACTACTGGTACATTGAAAAAGATCTTACTGGGCTTGACTCCCTGGTTGAAGCAAACAGCGTATGTACAATCGTGACAAATAAGTGAAAGCCCCGAAACTCGTTCTTAGGAAATCCAGCATCCAGCAACATTAGACGATGAATTAGTATTATCCAGGCCGTGTACATGCATGGACAAAATGCTGCTTGCAACTACATGCAAAATCTAAATCTTGGGTTGTACTTTTAATTAATTACTTGAAGAACAATTCTTTAACAGTTGACGTTAATAGCTTAAAAAACACTTAAATGTCATATACGAAAGGAACACGAAATTAGCGATAGAAGGTGAAAAATACTGGCACATGGAGAAAATCTTTTTCTTACATTCAATAAAACAAAAACAAGTGAAATACCTTAAACTTGTTCTTAGGAAAATCAGTATTAATCACGTGGTAACAAGCCAGCTTGTATTAATTTTATTGACGACCGAGCGGAAAATCAAACACAGAAATGTTGATCAATGCATGAACCGGGCTTGAAGTGGTTGTGTCCTGTATTTTGAATTCCCCTAACATCTAATTCACGGAATTATTCCTGTCTCTATTTACAGAACACATATATCATAAGGAAGCCTTAGGAATACAGTGCAGTCGGAATGACGCCTGTGTCTATTTTATTAATTACTCGGTGTGAGAAATATCCCCCCAATACTTGTTGTTGTTGTTGTTGTTGTTGTTGTTCTTGTTCTTGTTGTTGTTCCGGAGCTTAACGCCATTTTTCAGCACACGATAGGCTGTACATGGCGGCCAGTATTAATGGTGGAGAAAGAAACCGAGAAATCCAATACTAATTGCCATGACTGAAAAACAGAGGTACTCAAACATATCGAAAAGAAAAACGGAGATGTCAATACAAATATCGCTCACCTTGGTTCGTCATAAGATTAATAAGGGGAGAAAACAAATACTAGCAAATACTACAGTTTAAGCGTAACTGGATATTGTACCCTTTTTCAAATACTAAAACTGTATTTCTGATTTTGAAATTCAGCACTTGCATAGCCTGAAGATTAATTTACATAGACGATTCAGACAGTAATTCATCTATTAGATTCTATCATGAAAACAAAATTAACCATTTGGTTCTACTGACGTGTGAGTCAGTAGGTTTCTTTAGTAACAAACCTACTGTTCCCTTTATGGAAAACATTTTGTCTGATTAGGCAAAATAAATCCTGTAGTAGTGCAAATAGGTTGATTGTCGTGTTTGGATTTACATGTGAAAAGGGATGAAAAAATTGCACATTTAAAAACATTATTGACAATAAATATTTCAAAAGTTGTGACACTCAGTTTGTCGACTACGTATGAATAATTCACTAAATACATCATCTGGACCTACCTTACACGTGTCAACAATCTACAAAATAAAGGGAGATAACGTTTGGTTACTGTATTTGCAAATGTTGGTGCGATTGCAGTTTTATTTCTATGACACTATATACATGTACTTTTTTTACATTACTTGAGACTTGTACCATTTAGGTAATATCACGTGACTATACTAGCACCACCCACAGATCAACAGCACCATACAGATCTATTGGATTATAAATGACCCAGCTTTCAAGTTAAGGAAGATATCCGCTACATTGCAGATGGGTTTTTTGTACGGTCGTATGTACGAATGCACGGTATAAATATTGTGAATTCGGGACACTTAGACAAAATGCAATTTATCAGTCTGGTTAAAAATATGACTAATATAATTTGAAGAGGAAAGTAAGCATGCGCATTTTTATAATCTGCTCTTAAAACAAATTTCTGACATTCTCTAACATTTACAAAACAAAATATTTGTCGCTAGAAAAACAAATACCTGAAGGTAGGTAGAAATTTTAGTGACATATTTATAATGTGCAGGGTACTGGAAGTTGAGAGCTGATTTGAAGCAAGCTGTAAAATTTGAATTTCAGCTTATTGGTTGTGCTATACAGTTTTGTACTTTGATCAGACGTGATTTCAATTACAAAATGTAAAGAAACTTCAACCACAAACAGGAAAGTAGCCCACAGGTATGCCAACATTCTCTCAATTCTGCATATTGCAAATGCAAACAACTTCACTTGCACAGGATATGAATTGAATTTTAATTAGAGTACGTTCAAGAACGGTCAGACAGATATGCCATTGTTGGGTTAAGTGTAGGGAATGACAGGGTAGAGACAGACCAGAGCAAAACAATTTGGGGACAACTTGGGCCATTTGAAACAAGTATCAAAAGTAAAATTTTCCAGAATAATTATAAATAAAGGCGGAGGAGTATTCTGACTTCAATGGGAGTGATACAATTCTGGCGGTTAGAGAAAGTAATCCTGAGTGACCAAGCTAAAAAAAGGGCGTATTTTCCAGACGAAATTCAAGGGTTTAAAGTAATTTCCCTCACGATATTAGTCAATCCGAGTTTTTCTGCCAAAAGCATACGCTGGCATTGAGATCAGTAAAATAAATCGTAAAAGGGACAGGGGGTCTGGATATTTGAGAAACCCGAAACGCGGGAAGAGACATGGAATTCTCTGATGATACGCGAGTCATGGCTCTGTAAAGCACAAAGAAAAATAGCTCAATGCCAGTACTCAGAGTGAAAGGAGCAGTCTATAGTCAAGATGATTGATGACTCGAAAAGGAGAGAGAGAGAGAGAGAGAGAGAGAGAGAGAGAGAGAGAGAGAGAGAGAGAGAGAGAGAGAGAGAGAGAGAGAGAGAGAGAGACGATAATGCCGACCTGTCACCAACAGCGATTGGGGAAGACTGGAAGTAACCAGGTGATACTGACATGCCGGAATTTAAATTCGACCAGCCACCCGTTTATGTGATGACATTTTTAATCTCAAGACTAAAATAATTGCCGCTCTTGACAGAAGATATTCAAAATTAATGATGAAAGCATTTACACAACACACCCTCCGGTGAACATTGCAAATATTACGGATATATATATATATATATATATATATATATATATATATATATATATATATATATATATATATATATATATATATAAAAGGGCATAACCGACTTTTGATCCTGAAATCGGATTCCACTTGATAGTATGAACTTCCGATTAATTGGAGTCGGACCAAGGCAGAAATGACCGATTCGAATAATAAAAATAATAAAGTTGAATTTCTATATCACCGTGTCTAACACTGCGTGTCATTCGATAGTGCGTTAATAAATTTAATAAGAAGTCAGAAAAGTCCAATATGATCAACACAAAAGGGTGAGACGATAATACTTGAGTTAGACAGAAAGATTTAAATTTATTAAAATATTTTAATGTGCATGGGCATGACGCACGCAGTTTAATAGATAATAAAGAAATGTAATAATCAAAATTTATTGCTTTCAAGTCCTTTGCAAGAAATAACAGCATCTCCGTTTTTTTCAGCGGACATGCTCGATTGTTTGTCACTTCAAATAGCACCTGCGTTGCTAAAACTTCTTTCACTATCGACGCTAGAGGCCAGTATTGAACAAAAACGTTTAGCAACAGCTGCCAGAAGCTGAACGTTTTATTTCGGGATTTCCAGTATATAACTGGGTCGTTGGTTGTGAAGTCCTCGGCTGATTTTTCTCAGCTAGATACGAATCCAATTCACGCTGGCACGTGAATTCAGATGACAGGGATGCAGAGGCGAGATTTTGGTTGGATGTTCTAGAGGCAAATAACTCCTGGTAGTAGGCATTTCCGATCAATCGAATCGTATCCGGAATCGGAAAAATTTCATGCCCAAAATCCGGAATCGGAAATCGGTAGAGAAATGCTAATCGGTTATGCCGTTATAAATAAATAAATAAATAAATAAATAAATAAATAAATAAATAAATAAATAAATAAATGTCTCACATTAGGCAATTAGAATCTATCATTTATCCTCAGCCAAAGCAGAACATTATTAGACTAGGTAAATATGTTTGCTTTTCAATGCTATTTAATTAAGACATACTTTATTTTTTTACTACGTAGTCCTTGTAAAAAAAAGGGATAATATCAGTGAAGTGAATTGCAAGAAATAATTTCACTGTCGCGTCGATACCAAGAGTAGCGTGAAATTCGAATTTTTTCTTAGATGCTTGCTTTCATGTCGTCCAATGGCTGCCTCGCATTAAAGCCGACAAGGCACGAATATGCTTGTCTTAATATGCTATTTTACTATGAATTGGGAAGGAAAATTATGTAACTGTTTACATGTTTTGTATGGATAATGACCAAACACATAGCATAAACTGTAAACCGTGGACATCGCGTGGGATTCAGTAAGAAATCTTCTTCTTTAATCTTTTGTACAGATTATACACAGAGTAATCTTGCTGGGCATAAAAAAGACCCAAACATTCGCTTGATATTAACTAAACAACGGATATATTTCATCTTGTGGGTGAAAAACTTAAATATTGCCACTCGTGAAAATACTGAGGGTTTTTTTTATACATACGAAATACATACGTTATTCACTAGTCTCAATCAAATATCCCCTCTATCATTGATACTTCCTCATTGTTTGTTTCTTTCTGATTGTTTTTGCAGACATATGAATGCTTGCCAATACATTTATTGTATAGTAAGCACACTTTCTTAACATTATAGACAATAAAAGCACAATAGTTAAAGCTGGTTATTCAGTATAGTTTTCCTTGTTCAAATTCAATTTTAAAACAGGTTATACATTGCTTGAATTAACTTCGTGGACCGAGCATTTACACTGATATAGGAACTCCTATGAAGAAATGAAGCAATTGCCGGATTACCCATTTAAGCACACTAAGCACGTGCTTTGGGCGCCAAACAAAATTCAAATTAATTGTTAATGATAAAATTGAATCAGTTGTATATGACTGTGTACAAGTATTTTTATTTGGTATGATGGCAGCACTGGTATTTTCCCACCTTTTAGTGTTTTAATATTCTTTTAAGTATTACGGAAGGGGGCATCATATTTTTCAGAGGTTAGGGTCCTGAAAGGCCTTATCAAGAACTGAATTAACCAATCACCTTGCGCATATGAATAACATCTAACTTCCAACCTCCAACAAATAGCATTTGTATCGGTCTATCGAACACGACCCAAGGTTGGAAAATTAATTATCTCATTTCTAGACCATTTGGTGAGGATAGGAGTTATATATCCTTGTTTCTTTAAAGTTTGCAACGTCATGCGTGTTACGTATGTTCCATAAACTTGCGACTTGTAGATAAATACTGTTATCATCACTAACGTAACATCACCTGAGCAATACATGGCACGTGATCGGCAGCACGCCGTTTCTATTTAAACAGCTTCAGCTTATCTTCAGAAAATCACGAGGTATTTCTCTGTTAATGACATAAACGACCAAGAGTACTCCAACTAGATGTCGCATCGATAATGGATAACGTGACAGTCATGTGCACAGTTGTATTTAAACATAATTGAGAGGTAAAATAAATCAGTGTACCTGTCCTGGGGCCTAGAATTACCCATCTGACATAGTAAATACTTCAAGCTTGAATTACCTACCTGACCAGGTAAACGCATCAAAATGTTGTGATCGAAATGTGATATAATCAATTTATTTTCAGCATGTATAATTTTTCTGGTTCTTAAAAATCGTTGTGTAAAGATTAGTTTAATGTTTAACTGACTATGCATACCGTGTTATATTTACATCACTGATGATCTCGCCTTTTTATTGATGTGCCAAAAGAATGTCTTTGGTACCGATTCGCCATAAAACCCACCGTAGTTAGTTTTGTTAATTGTGCTAATTGTGTTAATTTTACTCAACCACATGTCATTAGATCGACGTTTTGACTTCGGCTTTGGTATCTGAGACGTATTTATATTTTGAAAACTTTATAATACTTTGTTCACTTTGCTTTCTTCCACTTCAAAACTTTAATATTTGGATCAAAACATGTAGCTCCTTTGCAGAGGTAGTTTATTTACATTGGAGTTTCGTTACAAGCTATGTAGCCATTCCGCATAGAAAAACCCGGCACAGTGACTGATTCAATATGTAATCTTTAAACTACTGGATAATATAATAAAAAAACATATACTTCACTGTTTATATGAACTAAACAGTCACACCCTCAATGTAACTTTGATTTTTAATATATGTTATATTGATTTTAAGCAAACAAAAATGCGTATTCAATTTCAAAGAGATACTTTTCTAATCCCCTTTTTCCACACGTAATTATAGAAATTGAGGTGCAAAACCAAACTGTTTTTCATCGAAAACAACAGATTATCGAAATAACATCTACAGTTATTCACATGGTATTGACAGCTCCGGTGGCCTAGTGGTTAGAGCGTCCGCCTCGAATGCGCGAGGACGTGGGTTCGATCACCGGTCAAGTCATACCAAAGACTTACAAAAATGGTACGAACAGCTGCCTAACTTGATTCTCAGCATAAAGAGGTTAGTGTTAGGAATGATAGGCCTGGTGTCAAGATAATGTGACTGGGTGGGACATCATGCTACATGTCTTCGGCATGATGCCCCAAAGCTATTCATCACTATAAACTGCCACACTGCAGACATCGTAGCGATATGACTGAAAAATTGCTAAAGCATACGTAAAAAATCATAATCACACCACATCACATGGTTTTGAATTTACAAACTATAGAAGAAAGAGCTATAATTATTAGTCATTAGTAAAATTGCTTAAAATGATACACTGTTTAATGACACGTCATGTAGGGATTTATTTCTTTCGAAGTTTTCCTGTGTTTTTGAGTAAATAAGGGTAAGAATAGCTCAAAGACAGTTGACAAGCATTGCAGATAATATTGGGAACTGAATCGTAAGGTTTCGGAAGTATTTGGTCTTCTTCATGACAGTCTTTATTGGGGCAATAATTAGCATTTAAAGTTTGACTCTAAATATCCCATACAATTTTATATTAAGGTGATATTATGCGGCGTTTAATGAAATTTATAAAATTTCCTCAGATGTTTCGTCTGTTTGTATTGGCGGGTCTCGTGGCTCTGAGTGTTGCTGGACCAGTCAATCTCGAGCTTAACGGCGAATGGGAGCTCTTCAAGACCACGTACAACAAGAACTATGCCCAAGAGGAAGATCTAATGCGGTAAGATAAAGGAGAATCTGGATTTTATCACATCTTGGAGTTCTAATATTTTTATGTTGTTTTCAAGAAATGTAACAAAAGGGCAGTTCTTTTATGACGACAATTAGATCAGGATTTTAGTTTCAAACAACAAATGTACATTTTATTGCCAGGAGAAGCACGAAGTGACTAATTATATATGTAAGAGATTGTGATTTTTTTCAAAACACAGAATAGAAAGCACCCAAACAGGTGCATAAAGTTTCCGATTTTGTTTCATACTTGCGTTCAAACTAATTTTCAAGCACACTACACGAGCTCCGAAATGAAAATAGTAACAGCTAGTTAAATAAAAAGACACTACAAGCTCGTTCTCAGCTTTACATATGTTCTTAGAAATACTGTAAAAAAAAATCTGAAAACTTTTACTGCCAAAAATACAAATTAGCCATCATTATACTGTATATTTTCTTAACATTTATTAACTATAATTTGCATTGAATATGATGAAAGGTGGTCAGATACGTTGAACAGGTAACAACGATCGAGGAAGATTTCGTGCGAGTGTAACTTAAACTAAGTTCCTTGCATAAGAGCACTCCAATGTAGACTGTCTTGCAGGATCAAGTGATCTGAAGCGAAACCAACACATCTGGTCCATTATTCAGCCAACGCGACTTCAGAATACGTAACTACAATGTTTACCGTTGTAATGTAAACACATAACAACGAAACTTATCTAATTTTTTAAAGCTAAATCGTAAGATTTTTTCAATATCGGGTACATTCCGTATTTGAACAAACTAATTAGGAATTCAAAATATTTAAAAATAATTATCCATATTAGGATCTTCTGTTTCAGACGCATCATTTGGGAGAGAAACCTGAAGCACGTGCAGCAGCACAACATAGAAGCGGATCGTGGCGTGCACCGTTTCTGGCTCGGAATGAACGAATACGCTGATATGGTATTTTCATAATTTGTTCGTCAATAAAAATATTCTTTAAAATTTAAAGATTTGATTTTATGCAATCAGTTTAAAATGTTCAATTTCGTATATATTGTAAATTTGTGGAAACTTATCAGTCTTTATGGTCACTTTCCAGTATAAGAGTTAGAAACATATTTTATCAGTCAATACTGTTAGTTCTTTCAACATCGATCTCCCTCCTCTACGTGTTATATATATATATATATATATATATATATATATATATATATATATATATATATATATATATATATATATATATATATATATATATATATATATATATATACCATCTCTGCCACCTTTTTGTATCCCTTCATCCTTATTTATATATATATATATATATATATATATATATATATATATATATATATATATATATATATATATATATATATATATATATATTATCATCATCATTATTATTATTATTTATTATTATTATTATTATTATTATTATTATTATTATTATTATTATTATTATTATTATTATTATTATTATTATTATTATTATTATTAGCATTATTATTATTATTATCAGCATTATTATTATTATTATTATTATTATTATTATTATTATTATTATTATTATTATTATTATTATTATTATTATTATTATTATTATTATTTTAAGTCATCCGAGGAGTTTGTTAGAGCAATGAATGGATACAGAATGAATGCAACCAAGACGTTTCAGTGCGGAAAGTTCATGGCCCCAAGTCACTTTAAGTTATCTGACCTTCCAACTACAGTTGATTGGAGGAAAGAGGGTTACGTCACTGAGATTAAAAACCAGGTAAATACAAATTACTGTGCTATCTACCGGTCGCTGGATATTACAACTGTTTTTCTTTCTTCAAAAACGACGTGAAAGTTTAAGCGTGCTGTAATATAAGCACAATTGTGGACAATTAAATCCAACTAGTACATGATTTGTGTCACAAATTAGTCTGATAAATTCATTAGCATTTGTGTTCCATATTTATTAGATTATGAGCTTATATTATTGATTTTCCTTATATTCCGTTTCATGAACATCCAAGGAATGACATATTTGTTTAAAATATTTTATACCACATGGCCTAATGGCAGAGGTTATAGAATACGAACACTTTTTGTAACATGGAATTTTAGTTTTGATTGAGACGTTTCGAATAGTAACGTCTGTTTTCCTTCAACGATGCGTTACAACTCCTGGATGCAGATCACAGTAAACACCGTTTCATCTCCGACTGTGGAACCCAAAGAGCCTTACGATATTGGAATATTCCTCTGAATATCAGCATTTCTTGACCCTAACGTAATGTGTATATAAATGCGCATTTTTTCTGCTTTGAAGTTTGACGGAATTTCTTCAAAGTTGGTTATGTATTGTCTCACTTGTTTGTATTTTTCGGGCTAATCAACAAAATAAAAAGTATCATCACCTATAAATATTTGCGTGCTATTTTTATAATAATGTTAACAGTCAAAACATCTTAAATGGTTACTTGTGAAGGTAATTTTTGTCCCAAATAGGGCCAATGCGGATCATGCTGGGCTTTCTCAACCACTGGGTCTCTGGAAGGGCAGCACTTCAAGAAAACCGGAAAACTTGTATCTCTTTCTGAGCAAAACCTCGTGGACTGTTCCCGAAAGGAAGGTAAGGATTGTAAATATTCCAACTTTTTGCAAAAGACTGAACATACGAAAATATTTCCAAAGTTTAAAATTTCCAAAATTGTTTCGCTAACAAATAGTAAAGGATGTGAAATCAAGCGTCAAATTTAATAACGACATTTTTTAACCTGAATAAAGTTTACTTGCAATGCACGTAGTAATAGGGAAGATCTACAAAATTCTGTATGTAACCCTTCATGTTCTCGTTTCGCATGACACGATGCTTAAACAGAGATGTAGAGGAGAGAAGTTGACAATGGTTGAGAGCGAGGGCTTTGCAATGGAAATAAATGACGACGAATTATTCCGTTTAGCTGCATAGCAACACTCCGTGAAACAATTGAGGAGGCGATAATGTAATAATCGTACATGATGCTCTGAGGGACAGTGGAATGTCAGAACTACTGTATTAATTGAGCAACACATGCGCGCCTGCAGGATTTGTTGTTTTTTTTGGGGGGTGGGACAGGACTTTGTGCAGGAAGTGTTAGGATTTTTTCAGGGAAGGTCAGTCAGTCACGGTCGGGAGAGTTAGTATAAGAAGCAGTCTGAAACTAAAGCTAATATTTATTAATCGTTTTGAACAGAATCTTATGACATATTTTCAGCTTCATTTGCAAGAATTAAACTTGTCGCGCCCATGGTGCCACCTTATTCTGAGTTTGGCTGATTATTCTTATCGAAATATACTGAACGTCATGCCTTTCTTTAACGTTTTCCTTCGTTTTTAATGTTGTCTGTAAGAATTTGTTTTACATATCTCCATTACATAGTTTCCACTTACTTATCCCAATCTTTGACGAAGAAAGAATGAAAACAAATTGCTATTTCCATACTAAGAGCTATCACTTTTGAACATTTATTATCTGTACCCTTTTATCGCCAGGAAATGATGGTTGCCAGGGAGGTCTCATGGACCAGGCTTTTAACTACATCATTGAAAATAAGGGTATTGACACGGAAGAGTCTTATCCGTACAAGGCAAAGGTATTCCCCCTCATGCATACATACAAACAAAAGAATGCAGCTTATAATAAATTCACACCAGTATAGTATGCACGTCTTTAAATCATTCATAAGCTTCGAGCCTTCGCATAACAATTGTATCAGCGACCTTTGCATCGTAGAGGAAATCCAGCTCTAGCACATTTTACACATAAATAGTGTATACATTTTTAATGGTTTGAAATAAGTTTACATGCCATCTGAAATATGTATAGTACGCCTCTCTCTGCGCATTCATATGTATCAATGTAGATCTCGGATTTGACCATTATCAGTTGCCATTACATTTACGATCCTACCTGAGTGTCATCTTCGCATCGCACCAAACATTTGTCTTTGAGAGTATATAGTATTAGTTATTAGGACTAATGTGCTACTGAAGTGTATCAAAACTGATAATAGCAAAAGAAAATTTGAATATAAAGTATAATTGTTTCCATCGTTCTTCTATTCAGAATGGAGCATGCAAGTTCAAACAGGCTAATATTGGAGCTACTGAAGTGAGCTGTATGGATATCGAACATGGAAGTGAAGCGGATCTTCAAGCGGCCGTAGCAACGGTTGGCCCCGTCTCGGTTGGCATAGATGCTAGCCATATATCCTTCCAACTATACAAAAGTGGTGTGTACACTGAAAGTGCGTGTAGCTCAGTTAATCTTGATCATGGAGTTCTCGTTGTTGGATACGGCATTGATGGGTGCGACGATTACTGGCTAGTTAAAAACAGGTATGGTCCACCAATATATTTGTTTGCATGTTTGTGTGCTGGCTTGCTTGGTTAGCGAGCGTATTCCATTTATGACACTAATATGACAAGCTAAATTTGGAACCAAACATTTCAAAAGCGAACCCATCAACATACACATCTACCTTTCCCTTTGCGAATTAAATATCTTATTCGGATTATGTCTTTGCCCCTGTATTTTAGGAGGTTTCAAATGCAGTTAGGATGCTATTCGGAATCCAAAACTGTTTTCTACGACATTGCCGGATAATAAAATCAAATCCCAATGAGATTTGCCACATGCGATTTTCGTTTTGATCCGTTAGTCGTCACCGTGTATAAGGACATGGGACTAAAAATCAAAAGAATATTTTTTAATCTAGATCTAGTATTGACTAATATAAACATATTTGTTTAAATCCACTTTGAAAATCAATTTAGTTTCTACCTCACAACATGAGATCTAAACGAATAAAATGTCATTTTTAAGAGATAGCTCTGTGCATACATATTTTGTCTTGCGCCATGTTCGGAATGTATTCCGATGCTACGGACAATCCCACACGTACTTTTTGTGCACTAGACATATGTGCAAAATCTAATTCATCAATAATAACATGAACGAACGCTAATTAAGATAATATTCCTGCCGAAAACTTCAACATCTTCAAAACTGTAACGACCTTGAAAATGATAGAACCAATACAAATTTGTATCTAATGATGACTATATATATATTGCCTTATACGCCAACTTGTTCACTTAAAGTTTATATAAGAAACTCCCACTTGTATAAACATAAATCTCAGAGGTCCAGATATTTATTTGCTTTTTAAGACGGAGAAGTTACTGTGGATTTTTTTTTAACCAGAGCAATGTGTGTGTTTGTGTGTGTGTGTTTATATGTGTGTTTGTGTGTGTGTGTTTATATATGTGTGTGTGTATGTGTGTGTGTGTGTGTGTGTGTGTGAGAGAGAGAGAGAGAGAGAGAGAGAGAGAGAGAGAGAGAGAGAGAGAGAGAGAGAGAGAGAGAGAGAGAGAGATTTACCCCTATTTTCTGCCAGTACCAGACCACACTCACGGCACATAGACATTTAGGACACACATTGCAGGTAACCTTTCGTGCTCATATGATCTTTTAGAAATGCTTCACTCACCTGGTATGTTTCATAAAAATATTTAATATCATTAATTTTCCTCTTTCAGTTGGGGCACGAGCTGGGGTATGCAGGGATACATTATGATGGCCAGAAACACTAGCAACATGTGTGGTATTGCAACACAGGCCAGCTTTCCCACCGTGTAGGATTTTTAAGTCACCAATAAAAATACATGTCAGTGTTGTGTTGCACGAAGTGTAAAGATGGAAATATGATACTTTACTTTCTTCCAGGATGCAGTGTTAATATCTGTGATAAATAATTGTTTATTTTAAATCCATCATCATCCGATATTATATTTTTTACAATAACACATCACATATTTTTGCAGTTGGTCGAATCATCTATATTCCATTAATATGTAACCCATTGATAAGGCATTTTCACTGTCGGTCACGACAGATTTTAGTGTATAAAACAGATTTAGAAACGTTGGTAAAAAAAATATTGGAATCTGAGTAAAGAGATGATATTTAAAGTGGTAATAATATCTGGAGTGATATAATGAATGTATATGTGCAAGAATATAAATGAATAAATAAATAAATCGTTAACTGAACCAATTTTTGGTATCGTTTCTTTAATGTGGCTAACTGAGAGGTGGAACTTACCAGTATATAATACTTTCGCTGTCGCAGTAGGTAGTAAGTTGCATTCCGTCAGGTTTAGCGCAATTTGACAGGCAGCAGCTGCGTCTCAAGTATGAAGCAGAATGACGAACCAAAAAATATAATGGCAGTGTCCTGCATCAATAGACCTTACTGATCGATTAATTTATTTTTTAAACTGCATATATAGCAATTACAACAACCACAACATCAAAACAACAACTAATACTAGTCCTAATATTAATTTTTTGGTTTACACACTTTCATTAAATATAAAAAATTCTTTGGATAATAATAATAACCATCATCACCATCGTCAACCTTATCGTCATTTGATATATATGCATCATAAACAAAGCAGCAAGACTCGGTTTTCACATACCATAGGGAGCATGCGTCAAGATATAATAAGATATTAATGAAACAAAAAGCAATATTTAGTCTGTATCTATGGCTTGTTTTTACTGCATATCAACACTTTGAACGGTTTATAGTGCTGAGCCAAGTGGTGTAGAGTGCCTTCTCTGTCTAATACCATGGTAGCCAATATAGTCTATTTCGATGGTGGCATGGCCAGAGCCGTAGAGAGCGATCTCGAACACTGAAGTATGAAACACCTGGGTCTCTCCTACTTCTTGTTCAAACAAAAGTTTTATTTCATAAAATTAAAAAGTGTTCTTCGGCTGGGAGACCTCTTACGGGCCCTGGTCCGGGAGATATCTCCCCTGTTGCCGACCCACCGCACCCTCTTGTCGGCCCTGGGCATAGTCGGAATCGAATCGCGCCGTTCTGGTCATGAATCTAGTATCTTAAAGCACAGAGCAATGGTGAATGAATAATGAATGTATAATTAGGTATTAAGCGATGTATGTATATACATACATACATACATACATACATACATACATACATACATACATACATACATACATACATACATACATACATACATACATACATACATACATACATTCATAGCTACTCTTCTTTTCTGAAGAAAAAATAACATACAAAGAAGTTGCATTTTCGTAAGTTAAGTATAGCGCTTGGACTCAATTTTTATAAGGAATGGAAAATAAACGTTTAAAACTTTATGGACAATATATATTGAAAAGTTACGATCCTCGGTGAGTTGTTTGCGCATGAACAATTCCCTAAATATACACGAAACAGTTGATTATTGCAAATTCTAATCAAGATTATTCAATGGTCAGAAGATATTTACAAAAAGAATTAAATCGACAACAAGATTAGTTATACACCAAGTTGGACATACCTTCCACCTAGCTCAGCAGGCTGTTAAACAAAGAGTGACAAATTTTGAAAACGGTATTTGAAAACACTGGTTTCAATACAGTTTATGACCTTGACCTTGCATATATATTTAGTAACATGATACACAGCTAATCTCTTTTTCAATGCAAAATGTTTGCACACCTCAAACAGGTAGGTTGAATAGTCCCTGATTAGGAGTCATTACTTCTGTGCATATGAGTTAAATGTGCAAGTTAAAGATAATATAAATACGTCTGACTGTTTGAAACTGCAAAGTCTGTAATTTAGTTGATCTCATGTGTGATCAGTCTATCTTAAAGAGGCTATGAATATTGCATATCCATAAGAACGAAATCAAACACTAAAGTGCCCGTCTGATTGTTCCCTGGAACAAAAAACAGTGACTCTTTCTCTATCACTACTTATAAACTAATGCCATTATATCGATAGTACATATTTGTAGTTCTCGTTCCATAATGGCGAACTGATGTTTAACTTTAAATAGCATAAACTTTGGTCCTCGACATACATAAAAGGAGGCATGTTTAGCAACCCGGACGATGTCTGGTCTTGTATATATATATATATATATATATATATATATATATATATATATAAAACAACCCTCTCAAGCGTACTGGATCCACCAAGGGATCACGTGTGTCAGGGATTAATTAAAATAGATGCAATAAACTGACGACGAACAGTACGAAACTAGTATGAGTCTTTTTCAAAGGCAAATACAAAACATAGTTACGACAAACAAATAAACACAAAAACGTTGTGTTTGTAAACCTCTACATTTCTGTCTTCACATGTGCTAAAACTATAAATACAACCAGCTTGTATAGACTAGTTGCGGAAACTGAAAACGTTGTATAATTCCCTAAAAGTCTACAAGCCAAAGCGACATCTATTTTTACTTTGTGTACATATGTAACGCAGATTATATCCCGGATATTTGATTCTATACCATTTATTCTTATAGTAAAAATTGAAGGATAATAAGAAGATTTAGAAAATGTTAAATTCTACTAGTGCATAGTTTTCATTCTCTAGTCTTCTTGGTTTAGACCGCTTGGTTTCAATGTTCTAAGGCGGCGTATCCAGTATGATTCCTTTTCCTTCCTGGTTTCGGAACTCCAGCTGTGGTTGTTAGCAATAGCGATAAGTATTATATCACTGAAAGTGTGGCCAGGGGAGGAGAAGTGTTCTGCGACCGGGCTTCTGTACAGCTTTTTTGTCATCCAATCAGATCTATGAAGGTTTATCCTTTTGTGTAGCTTTTCAGTTTCTCCCACGTACTGAAGGCCACAGATCTTACATGTGATGAGACAAATCACATTCTCTGTTTTGCACGTTTTGTTTGGACCATGTATGTTTAGTTTTTCTTTAGTCACTGTGCTAGTGAATGTCTTGGTCTTTATCATATGTTGACAGGTTTTGCATCTTTTATCGCCACAGGGTCCAGATTGACTAGGTTGGTTTTGACCTGCGATTGTTGTTAGCTTGGCCCTGACTAGGATGTCCTTTAGGTTTTTTGGTCTCCGGTAAGCTACTACAGGTTTGTAGAACTGGCTAAGGTAGTCTATACCAATGCCTAAAGACAGGAAAAAGGCAGCTGTAAAGGTGGAGTCCATAACGTCGTATCATTTCTCTGCATTTAGGCATGCATGTTCTGATAAAGAGATATTACGATATTCATGTCACAAAAATCAGATATTAATATAATGTATTGTGTGAATGCACTACCACCAGAATTTATGCCAGTGAGTGACATTGAATAATAAAAGAACATAATGATTACTCTTATGATTTATATATATATATATATATATATATATATATATATATATATATATATATATATATATATATATATATATATATATGTATGTATGTATGTATGTATGTATGTATGTATGTATGTATGTATGTATGTATGTATGTATGTATGTATGTATGTATGTATGTATGTATGTATGTGTGTGTGTGTGTGTGTGTGTGTGTGTGTGAGTGAGTGTGTGTGGAATAATTGCACTGAGTAAAAGTGAATCAGAGGCAAAAGTTATAAAATATCTTGACAAAACTTTTCTTGGACCTTATGTTGACTCTGTGGTGAATGGGCGAAAATGGGTGTGTGCATTTAAACGGAACTGCTTTTTCACGCAGAAATTTAAATAATGGAGTGGCCTGTGATCAAATTGTGTAGGCTTATTATGATCAAGCTCAAATCTTTATTCGGAAATTCAAGCAAGAATTGCCGCCGCCATCACCAGAATATTTAAGCCGCCACCTCTGCCAGAATTATTGAGACCAAAGTATCACATCTGCAAATAAATTAGGACTCTGGGATTATATTATTAGAAACCTTTAAGTAAATCCATTTTAGTCCCTGTACTGTTTTAAAATAAGAAAGTGAAATGTTCCATCTAGTGCTTGGGAATCCATCTCCAAAATTTGAAATATGAAGTGTTCACAAATAAATGTATATACGTCACACTGACACGCAAAGTATAGCTTGGCAACGTGAATATTCACTTTCGTAAGGTCTAAATAGTACTAAAGACCCGGGCTGAATAAACTTTTGACGCAAAAAGACGAAGCTCAAACACGAATATCAGACGAATGTTTGGATGCATAACCATTATTGAATAACAACATACTAACAGATGCACCAAAGTCAAGAAAACCTGGATGTTTTTATTATAGATGTTTGTATTTTGTGTTTGTATGTGATGTGTGTGAGCATGGGTGTGAAACCGTGCATATGATAAATTCAAGTTGATAATAATTACTTCATACATTCCTGTACAATAATATGAATACGTAAAATTTCTACCGTTTTCATGGATAATAACATAAAAATTATATCTATGAATGTTAGAGGATTGCAAGGTTCAGTCTTTAAACGAAGGGACATTTTCCACTGGGTAAAACAAAAGAATGTATCGATATTATGTTTGCAAGAAACTCATAGTACAAAGAAAGATGAAATTCAAGATACGAGTAAGCTCCACCCTCTATGATATGCACGATGAAGAGATGAGTGTGCCCCAGGACAGTATTTTATCGGTAACGCTTTTCAACATAAAAATTAATAGCATCACCAAGTGTCTGACGCCAGATTTGGATTGCTCCCTATACGTTGATGACTTTTTAATATGATACCGATCCAAGTACATGCATACAATCGAAAGACAATTATAGCAAATATCAACAAGATAATATACTCTAAACTATACTACTTCTATTTTCCACACTAATCATGACTGAATTTATAATCTGCAATTTCTCATGTAGTTTATTACTTTATGTCTTTATACGTTTCTTATTATCCTTCAAACGTTTTCAATAAAAAGCTTGAGATATTCAAGGATGAGGAAAGAAGTATTTTTCCAGATATTAAGATGAAATTTCAAAAAAGTATGGTATATTTTCTGTTGTATGCAGATTTTATATAATGAGTTAGAGTTGGCTATCTGTCAAAAACAGCGAAGCCAATTTACATTTTAATCTGCTATGAGGGGTGATCAAAATTATTTTGTTGAATAGTTTTCAAAAATATCTGATGTGTATGCTGGTTGACTTTGATACTCCAATTTTCGATATTTATAATTACGTTAATATGAATTAGTAATATATATATTATGCTTAAACTTTCTTAATAATATTTTTAAATTGTAAAACCAAATTTTAAAAATATGTGTATAATTTAGTAACCTTTAGTATGTATCTGACATATAAGTAGTGAATAGAATGCTATTATTTTAAATACTGACATAAAGCTGCTTCAGAGATACTAGTGGTTAAACCCGATTACTGTCAGCGTTGGTTCGGTTCCAATCATGGACATACAAACAATATTTTCTTTTTAATGGGTGCAGGTGCTCGCTGTCCTCTATTAGTCGTTAGCATGAACTTTAAGTTCAGTACATGGTATGAGTTGTAAATTGGTAACATGAAATCATGGTAGCAAGAAATTAGAGCAGTGGTAGTTTCAGATCGCGTGTCACGCGAAACCACCAGTGCAAAATTACACTCCAAGGATTTGGCTACTTCAATGGTGTGACTGCAGCAACTGAATCAAATGAACTTAATAATTTAATGAAAAAATGTGTATTAATGTTATGTTTTTATGTTGTCATCTTAAAACAACTGCGTTGAGAATGTCAAATTCATAAGCTTCGCTACCGAAATAATGAAACATGTCTACATATTCTTAGAAACGTTTAGAATTCATCACCGTTTTGAAATGCTACAAAAAGTAGAACACTTGATATGTCTGTATAAATTCATGAACGTCATGAGATAAAAGGTAGTAATAATAAATATATATGGCAACAAAGAGGAAAGATATATGGAGATCAAAATAAAATGAGTTGAAATGATGGTTGACTTAGTAATATTGCTTTACATTACACAAACAAGCATCAGGGGACTTCGTGGAAATGGTTTACTTCACTCATTCACACGATTATTTTCAGGCAGTCACTGTTTACTTGCAAGCATATACAAATAATAATTAAGGATATAGGTAAATTGTGAAATTTTTCCATATATGCATGGACAGAGGACATTACATATATAATGCCTTTCAAGCAATCTTTAGTTAACGTAGACAACTCAATAAATAGGAGGGATTTTTCGACCATAAATATTTTTACATCCATTTGCTTAGATACAATAGGCTCTGTAAAATAACATGTTAATATAAATTTGAAAACTGAGTGAGGAAATGATTTACAGTAAAGGAAATCAGAAAATAAGTAGATATTTAATTTGATGACTTAAAACAGACATAAGATCTCGATGCTGGCTGGTATTAAAGCGGCCTTTAGGCTGCAAATAAAACATCATTCACCGCGACCTATAGAAATATTAGAAAAATAGAAATATTTGATATTTCTGCTCCGACATTTCCAGGTTTACCATGATTGGTTTGGGAAAAATGCTATAAACATTACTGAAGAAATAGGTCTAGTATATTGACAGTGTCTTTAACGAATATAACATGCCAATACAAACGAATCACTCGGCACTTCATAAAACTGATTGGATTTCAAGACATAATGGCTTTATTATTATACTATTATTTGTTGCAAACACAGGTTAATAATGTCTGTCAATCGGACTGAAAAAGCAGATGTATGCAACACTAATGATGTAACGCATGCAAACATTTGATCAAATCAGAGTATTATCATAATGGACGAAGAGTTATAGTCAGAGGGAACGAACAGTAAAAAGAATCTAGCCGGTTTGGAGAAAATGTAAAAAGGTGTTCGACGTAAATTAACAAGAAAAGTATATTCACTACATTTTTACTGAGTAAATAGAGTTTCAATAAATGTTATTTCCGTCAGGTGATGACTGATGATGTACAATCTTTGTACTGAATAGAGTTAGGAAATCCAACCTGTCTGATTCAATTTCTCCCACAATTATTTTAATGTCACGTTGTTTTGTCAGTTTAATATATTCTTAAAAACCCATCTCATCTCTGGTAATAACTGATAAAAACATACACAGTAATTATACAAACAGGTATAAAACGTATTAGCTTTCTTTCTAGCAACTTCTGGTTTATGATATTCAAGTAAAGTGTTAAAAGCAAGTTTGATGCTTGTTTTCAGGAAAAGAAAAATCTATAATTTCTTGCGAAACACGTAAAAACGTATAATTATTGTTATAATGTTTACTTTCAAACACTCACACATACACACTCGCATATATCACACATACATACTTTGGCACGTACGTGCGAGCGCAAACACATACATGCTGTTATGTAATTTGATTGTGTGTTAGTTTTAAAAATTCTTTTTTGATTTTTTTTTCCATTACATTTTATTGTAATGATTATTTTCACCGTATTCGATGCTTGTTTTAAAGTATATTCTGTTTGTACAGAACCGAAAAATATTTCATTAGTATTATTTTTAGCTAAACTCGTTCAAATACTTACATGAAGTTCAATGATTGGTCAGTATCAGGGTCATATATACATTGCTGGTGTGATCACCTTGTGTCATCAACTTTTGCGCTCACGTGGCAGGTGCCTTGCGTATAGTGGTCATGCGACATATTATATCATAAGTGTATAAATGACGTTTTATTGGGATTAAATACTCAATACCACTGTTTTGTAATTCAGTCGTACAATTATCTTCAAGAGATAAGAAGTATTTTATGTTGTAACATTTTGGAATTATTTCTTGTTTAATAATAATTTGTATTCTCTGTAAAAAAAAATACTTTGTCATCAAATCTTTGGAAACAGACATTCAGTGGAAATTATTCAGTGCTAAAAGCCAGAATATTTTTTGTGATTCATAAAATTCAACGTGAAACATTGGACATGAATACTTCATTCGTCTGACGTCATCGTCCACCATCTTTGAACTTCGCCGGGATTCCTTATATTTAGGACATTTTAGTGATAGAACTTGTCTGTCTCAATTCTGGAATACATTTTTTGACTATATTTACAAACTTTAGGTCATTTTTCAGATGTTTACTGTGTTTTTGTAGGGAAATATATTATTTTCGTTAAAATTTATAAAGCTTGTTGGCTATTTTTTATGGTTTTTTTTATTTTTAACAAATAAATTGGGGAAATCGTCCTTTAGGATATTTAAATTTTGACTGAATATTTCAGACAATTGTGTTTTATTAAATTCTAAATTCCCTTAGTTTTAAATCCCAAGTACTATTTTACATTTTGTTTGAAATCTTCAGTGAAAACAACTGGCTTTGATTCATAATGTCATCAAAAGTGGAGACGTTTCTTTTCTAATCCAGCTCAAGAGTGTTTGGATAGTCTAAAAAGATGAGTTGCTTGAACTTACCAGAAAGTCTTTCTGAAGAACAATCTTCCATGACGAAACAAGACATTAAAGACGTTTTCAATCTATATTGGTGGAGAAGAATATTCTTGATAAAAGTGGTATGTTTTCGGTCAGTGAGTCGGTATTAGTTTCAGACATTAAAGTATTGGAATTAAAAATGAAATACAAAATGGAACTGGAGCTTAGGAGGCTCGATCATCCGAAAGAGAAAGAACAAATTGGAAAATGAGATAGAGGAGAGAGAATCGGAGAGGGAGAAGTAATATCAATTGCAATTTGAGAATGATGAGAGAGAGAGAGAGAGAGAGAGAGAGAGAGAGAGAGAGAGAGAGAGAGAGAGAGAGAGAGAGAGAGAGGGAGAGGAGAGGAGAGAGAGAAGCAATTGTAATTACAGTTTGAGAAAGAGAAGGATGAAATGGAATTTCAAATTAAAATGAAAAACGTGAGCTGGCAAGTGAAAAGCACGATCCCATTGCACATACAAATTCAAGTATTGTCATTACAAGAAATATCAAGTTAGTGCCCCCTTTAAGAGACAAGACGTAGATAAATATTTTATTTATCTTGAAAAATTTTGAAAATTAGAAATGGCCAAGGGAGCACTGGACACAATATTTGCAATCTGTACCTTTTGGCAAGGCTCGAGATATATATGCATCCTTGTCGGTACAACAAAGTTCTGACAACGATTTGGTTAAGGAGTTATGCATTAGTCCCTGAGGCTTATCGGCAAAAGCTCAGAAGCTATAGAAAAGAACTGGACAAACTTGTGTTAAAAGAAGAAAACCCAGTTATTTAAGAGATGTTGCTTAGCCAAGAAAGTTGAACATGATTATGAAAGTCTCGAACAACTTGTGTTACTTGAAGAATTCAAAAACTGTGTTCCTAATGACATTAACAATCATCTTGAAGAGCATACGATTGTAACCTTTGAAAAATGCTACTCTTTCAGCTGATGAGTATTCCTTAACACATAAAGTTCCTGTTGTAAGCAAGTCTTTCACTCAGCAATCCACTGGTCGAAAGATATTTTAGCCTTAAACTCCTCCTCATAGAAATCAATTTCGAACAACTTTTAATATTCAAGGTTCTGAAAAACGTGATTCAAAATCCTTTTCTATTCCTACGTGGACTTATTGCAAGAAACAAGGACTGCTTCAAAATCAGAATCAAGATAGTCTTATCCCAAATGCTCTTATTTCTAAGAGGTCATGGTCACGGTCATGTATTGAAAGGAATAAATTTATTGGGTTTAATAAAACCCAGTCTTATTTTATTAAGGAGAATTATGAACCGTTCATGTCGAAGAGTTTTATATCACTCTTGGGTAATTTGGCCAATCCTTTCCCTATTAAAATGTTATGGGATACAGGAGCTTCTCAGCCTCTTTTATTATTATGTACTCTGCCCTTTTCTGAGAAGTCCTGTTCTCATTCAGGAGCACAGTGCGGCTTTGTTAATGTTCCTCTCCAGTTTGTGAATTTGTAGTCAAACTTAGTTTCAGGACTTATGACAGTCAGTATAGTGTATAACCTTCCCGTTGAGGGCACCTAGATGGAGATCAACGCTATGTCAAATAAAGCGCTTGAGAATGATTTTGATAAGGAAAATATTACTTTAGCTGACACATGTATTGGTCAGGCTTTTGATGAGGTCACTTTCACTCCTGAGTTGAATCAATCAAAAGGTATTGATCACAGTGATCCTCTTTTAACCTCTCATTCTCTTTTATCTAATCAGGGTGATAAACGACAATCACTTGTCGAACAAGAAAAAGATCCCGAGATCTCATGTTTGTTTCAGAGGGCCTTTACTGAAACTGAAGCTACTGAAGTACCTGTCTGTTAGTTAATTAAAGGTTGAATTATTATGCGAAAATGGAGATACTTGCTAGTGACGAGCGGTCAGTGAACTATCAGATTGTAATTCCAAAATCTTACAGACAAGTTGTACAGGTCCCAGTCTGACATATACTGGCATATGGCTAATTGATCACACCAGCCATTTACATGCACATGGGACAAACAACACTGGATTTGGTCTATAATTTTTAAAGAATCTCCAGATCGTTCCAGTTCCATACTGACCTGCGAAATTAATCTTTACATATGAAAGATGTAATATATATTTAATTTGTATTGTTTTTGGCTTCCCTCAATGATTCTGTGTTATGTATATCTGTATTGTGGAATTAACTTAAGTCAAAAAGTTAATGGTCTAACTGACTAGTGATGGTTTTTTTTTTGTAAACAACAAAACACATACGTAATATTTACCTATGATTAGAGATTCAATGATAATTTGTATTGGAAGCAAGCAAACATGTTTATTTGAATCTAAGTATGAGAAATTAGTTTCTCACTTGAAAATTCTTCAGCTTGTTGACAGCTTTGAATGCCTTAGAAAGGAACTGATTTACAGCCTGACTCTTTTACTATGTCTTAGTTTTTTATTTAATAATGTAATTAATTTGGAACTCTATACATTTGAACTTGTTATAAAACATTTTAGGCCGAATTGGGATTTAATTCACAATGCTCTGTTCTTTTTATATTTTCACTTTGTCTTTGGAAACAACTACTTGCTGAATTTTACAAAATTAGTTGGTTTTCGATCTTTTCTGTTACTTAATTTAAGACAACAGAGTGGTAACACAACCCAATTCATATCTAATGGAATATAATTGACCTAAGCTTTCGTTTTACGATCTATGGGGACTTTTCGTCCATATTTAATCCAACTGTCTTTAAAGATGAATATGACAGCAAGTTCATAATGAAAATGTAGATCATTTAACTTTACTCACAGTAAACCGGAAGTGCATCGGTCACAGCAAATCATCGTAATATGTTCATTCTCTCGCTGGCCCACATAAACTAAATGAAATACAGTCACCGTCAGCTGAAAAATGACACGGACAAATTCAGACATGTCAGTTTGCGCGTAACATTTCTGAGAGTATTTTTGTGACTATGAACGTTCTGTTTCACTCATTTTCATAACACTCTATGTAATGACTGGTTGCAACACGGTCTGTCATTAAGCTGAACTCGACTAGGGGAAAGCATGAGAAGTGGATCATGTGATTAATTAACTGATAAAAGAAACCATACAAAACTCCGAACATAGAGCCAGAAAATAAAACCTCAGATAAAGTACGTTTCATCTTGATGGTCTTTCATTATCGGAACATTTACAAGCAAATAATTACCTTTATTGATAGACAATAGAATACAATAACAACATACGGCATGAAGCAAGGCCCACTACCACAAGAAATTTTGTTTTTCTTCCAAACACAAAAAGCTAGTAACTGTCTGTAAGACGGCTAGCACCAAACCATGTATCTGTAGCACGAATACCAAAAGGAAACACAACATTAGTTGTATTAGTCATGGATGCAAGTATGAAAGGCCTTGTCTTCTCTGCAACTGGTCATTCAGACAACAATAATATATATATATATATATATATATATATATATATATATATATATATATATATATATATATATAATATTGATATTACGTCGTCTACACAAAGTATCTGTATACCTACACTGGAAATCAGGCAACTAGTATAAATAGTCACAAAGTGACGGTGAATGACGGAAAGATAGACTGGAAGAGGCATATTGTATATATTAATTATTATAATTGTATTAAAATCGAGAAGAAAGTGAGCATTTTTAGGCAAAGAATATGCTTTTATAATATATAACTAATATTTTAATTATTACCAATTCCGTTTAATGCAACCATGTGTCACCAGCAATTACACACAAAATGCATATGAGGAAAATGTGAAGTATAAAAGGGATTTGTTATTCAACCAAAACTTGTCTAAAACTTTACAAATAAACATGACAATGACCCAGGGTAAATTGCTGAACTGGATATGTGTATTTAAACGGAGTTGCTTACTAATGCTAAAATCCATTTACTAGAGCAACTTACCCATATATTACGTTTGATTTAATAAAACTCAACATTTTAATAAGAAACCCAGTCAACAGTTGCTGTTACAATCATCATAATATCACCATCTCCGTCAGAATTGCTACGACCATAGATTTGCAACTGTAATCGAGTGAGATTATAGAATTAGAACATTTTATGTACATATATGTATAATACCTAACTTGTAAACTTAAACAATAAAGTAAATGGCTCATCTATTGCATGCGATTCTATTTTTGTTGTTGTTGTTGTTCTGGGGCTTAACGCCATATTTTAGCACGCGATAGACTATACATGGCGGCCAGTATTAATGGTGGAGGAAGAAGCCGGGAAATCCGTGGAAAGAACCAACAACCCACGAGAAGCTACTGGCAAGCTTTCTCACATATCCACATTCGCCGAATCTTAGACTCCAACCTATCTATCTTTTAAAAAAAAAAAGTCTGCAATTATATACGTCATATTGCATTCATTTGATAAATCAATTATCTTCAGGTATCTACGTTAATCAGGAAAACATACAGAAATGAAATAAATGGTAGAAAGTGTATTATAATAATTTGTCTAAGGATGTAGCTTGTATTTTATTGTTTTATTTGGCCTTTTTATTGAATAATGTACCAATTGCAGTAGGATATTTCTTATTTGTATTAAAAACCTACTAAATTCTTTGATTATTATCTGTATGATGAATTGAAAATGTACATGATTGGTATTTCTGCAACTTGAACGAATAGTTGTCTTCTTCACTTTTGGAATGGCCCAACCTTTAAGCTGGTGTTAAGGGAACTCGTTATCTATAGTACAGTCAATGCACTCATACTGACACGGTTCAGTTTCTAATGCATTCAATGCACTCATACTGACACGGCTCAGTTACTGGTGCAGTCAATGCACTCATACTGACACGGTTCAGTTACTAGTGCAGTCAATGCACTCATACTGACACGGTTCAGTTTCTAGTTCAGTCAATGCACTCATACTGACACGGTTCAGTTTCTAGTTCAATCAATGCACTCATACTGACAGGGTTCAGTTACTAGTGCAATCAATGCACTTATACTGACACGGTTCAGTTACTAGTGCAATCAATGCACTTATACTGACACGGTTCAGTTACTAATGCAGTCAATGCACTCATACTGACACGGTTCAGTTACTAGTGCAGTCAATGCACTCATACTGACACGGTTCAGTTTCTTAGCAACAAGTGCAAAATGTTAAAGATATGTACATGTAGTAATCACAGAAGAATGTCATTTATTTTCTATGGGAATTGGGGAAGTACTTACCATGCATGTAGAAAATTTAAGTTTTGAAATTTTATGAAAACAACTTAACAGCTAGTAACTATACAACTATGGATGCATTATATGAATTGCTTGGTAGAATACCTTCGCTTCTTATAGTACGAGAAACGTAAATGATAAAATGTTTGGTCAGAAATTCGAGGAGATTGTAGTTACTTGCTCTCTACAATATATTTGATACTAAAAAATATTTTTACTGTAACAGAACTTACGATGCTTAAAATTGAAATTTCCTAATCAAATTTACACAAATGAATTAAGTCTGATATTTGTTTGGCTCAATCAGGATGATATTAATGTTTGATAATCCAATTGAACAGAGATTAAATGACGTTCTATTGGTATTAAATACTCAATATAATTGTTTTTAATTCAGTCGTACAAGTATCTTCAAATGATAAGAAGTACTTTCCGTTATTGTACAATTTTTTTAGTTATTTTCTGTTTAAGAATAATTTGTATTCTCTGAAAAATAAAATCGTGTAGAAAGTCCCCAATCGCTTTATATGCTCGTGGAGACAGTAACCATTGTTTTATACAATCATGGAGGAAGTCCCTATTCGCTTTATACAATCATGGCGAAAGTCCCTATTCGCTGTTTACAATCATAAAGGAAGTCCCTATTCGCTTTATATAATCATGGATGAAGTTTGTATGTAATGTTTTCATTTATGGAGGAAGTCCCTATTCGCTTTATAGAATCAAGTAGGAAGTCCTTTTTTATTCTAGTAACGTAGCATGCTATGCATAAGAGCAATTAATTAATTGCTTAATTAATTAATAAGCTGGAACAAAACCTGCACACATCTACAATTGTTACAGTTAGCATACCTCTGACTGATTTAAAACACTATCATCTAATCTTCCTGTTGAGCAACGTTGTTATATAAACAAATCCAGAAAAAGAGCTTTATTTACTTTACTATCGTCGAAACCTTGCATAAGATGTTCCTTTGCGTACTTTATATTTAGACTCTGGAACCAAATATTGCCTCGCAAATTCTTTACTTCTTTTTAATTGTTTTTGAAGAAATATGAATATTTTCAATTATATTTCTTGCATATGCGCACGATCTTACCCGTGTGGACATTAAGGCATTACATATTACGTACCTTTTGCGCAGAGTTGTCTGAGTACGTTTCCATGCCATAATTGTATTACATAATCTACTGTACTTCGCGTATATTAGTTACCTTCGTGGCCACAAAAAGAATAAGGCTATAAATCTTTAATGACCAAATAACCAATTATCTGTGACCGGCATGAAAAGGGGAAACCCCTCATATGCCTGCTTAGCACGAGAGAGGGACAGATAACGAACTATGTTAAATAGTCACTGCGACGAATAACATTTCGACCGCTGGGTGCGGTCAGAAGTTATCTCTCCGCTTTGCAATTTATAACATTGTAACTTCATTCATGTACATGTTTGCGCAAACTCTCATAATCTTGATAAATATGACTAACAGAAATATAACATATGACACATGACGCTTCACGTGATCAGAGCAACGCACGTGGGTTTTTTTATTATACCACTTTAATCGGATCCTCTTTAGTTTTCGAACGAAAATCACGAGGTATTTAACTGATAACTAGAAAAAAGACCGAGCCTACGCCAATTGAATGTCACAATCATTGGTAATATGACAGTCATGTGCACAGTTGTATTAATACATAACAGTGAAGTGGACTAAGTCAGTTTACCTATTTTTGATCTTGGAAGTAAACTACCTAATAAGGTGAGTAGATAAAGATGTTAAGATTGGAAATGAAACGAAATATGATCAAAATATTTTTAGCAATATTTCTTTCGATACCTTTAAAAGAATTCTTTCATGTCTATTTAAATAGGTTACATTTATCCCAAAATAGGGATTTCCATAAATATCCTTTACGACATCAATGCTTTTGCTAGGATGGCAGAAAAATCGACTTAGTACCTATTCCCATTAAGTCACAACCATGCGGAATTTGTAATACTGGTCAATTGTGTGAAAGCATTACTTTTACTCAGACACATTCTACTTGAGAACTTCATCTAATTTAGAGCTGTATACGCATGCAATTTTCGGCGAGTTGTTTCTTTATTGAAGACATTATAATATATTATTTATTATGGGAAGTCTACTTTTAGTCCACTTCAAAATATGGATAAAAACCAAATGCCATAGTAAAGGTTAAACCGCTATCTCTATTTTTCCATATGGTGCTATATTACACCAAATTGATATTTTGTACTTAGAAATACATTTGCATTATCATTCTCAGAATTTATCTACAAGTGCAATAAAACCTCCATAAGACAGGCACTGCTGCGATAAACAGTTTTGACCTTTTCATAAAGGTGACGAGTATAAAGAGTTTATTGGCAATATAATTGTCTTCTGTAACTGTAATACGTGACCAGTCTGCCGAGACAAGACAACCGAGTTACAGGGAAAACTGTTAACAACATGTTCAGTATATACAAAATATGTAGCCAGTGTGCATATGAAACTGAATTAAGGGGTGGGGAAGTGGCGGTCTATGGGCAGAAGAGTAGAGTGGAGGTATACTGTTTACAAAATTTCAATATTGTTTTTGACAGCTTTCATTGCTTCAAAATCTTTGTTTTCTTGGTTTTTAGACGCTATATGCTATTTAGGAAAATAGGTATAAATGAGTTAGTTTCTATTTTGTATACAAGGAAACAAAAATCAATTCAAGTATTTACATTCCGAACGATTGAAGTGGGATCTGTAAGGATCTTTATTGCTTATAACCATGAAATACATATATTGGACTCATTTGTGAATCGCTTCAGAAACATACAGATTTTCATGGCAGATTACACGAAGAGATCTAAAGAATGATTACAAAAATGTATTGTGTCGTGGAATGAAAAATATAACTAAACTATATCCAAGACAACTATCAAGAATTATAGAAAATGTCCAAAACTGAAGCACTTCTTCATGACCGCCTCCACTGGGACGATGAATGGGGTTTATAAATTTTACTTTCCAAATAGCTGATAAAAAAGTGCAGTGTTTAATAAAGTATATAAAAATTTCCTCAGATGTTTCGTATGCTTGTATTGGCGGTTCTCGTGGCTCTGAGCGTTGCTGGACCAATCAACCTTGATCTTAACAACGAATGGGAGCTCTTCAAAACCACGTACAAGAAGAACTATGCCCAAGAAGAAAATCTAATGCGGTAAGATATGAGAAATTCTGGATTTTTGTTATAAGTTGAAATTTAAGCTTGCTTTCTTCAAGAAATAAGAGAAAACTCGAACATGTCAACGTAGAATTTAAACAAAAACATAAACATGACATTGTATGTTTATTGCCAGTTCAAGTTAAAAGTGAACCAATCTAGAACAAAACAATTAGGATTTATTCTTCGCAAGCTTAGAGTTCGAAACAAATATTGGGGTTTGTTATAATTGCTTAAATAAATATTTCAAAAATTATCAAAAGCTCTCAGAAATATAGAATATAACCTAGATATTTCAACAGATTCCGATCAATATATACAATATTGGAAAATGATCCACACAAGTTGTATCACTCGTCAATTTCAGCCAATGCGATTTGCGAATTACACAAATAAGTATTTTGTAATCTCAACACATGCCCAGAAAAGATACATTCAATGTTGAAGTAAAATCATATGATTAGACTGCCTTCTGTTTCAGACGCATCATTTGGGAGAAAAACCTGAAGTACGTGCAGCAACACAACATAGAAGCGGATCGTGGCGTGCACACATTCTGGCTTGGAATGAACGAATACGCCGATATGGTATTTTAACACTTTGTACGACAATTAAGAGTCTACAAATCTAAATGCTTTGACGGTGTATAATCAGTTTCTTTGTTACGTTGACGTACATATTGAGAATGTATGTAACTGTGTAAATTTTACCGTCCCGTTAAAATGTTTAATTAATTTTTCACAGAAGCATTCTGTATCAGTCTTGTCAGTCCTTCAAATGTAGCACCAGTCATCTCTGCAAACTCTTTTTTCTTTTAAATATCTGACTTTTGTATTTCGTGTTAGAAATCGACAAGTTGCTGATAATTTTGTTTGAGCTGGTAAGAACTGTGTTAGAGTTCTCGTTTAAATATTCTTAATTGTTTTTTTTTCTTTATTCACTTATTATTATTATTATTATTATTATTATTATTATTATTATTATTATTATTATTATTATTATTATTATTATTATTATTATTATTATTATTAAGACATCCGAGGAGTTCGTCAGCACAATGAATGGACACAGAGTGAATGCAACCAAGACGTTTCAGTGTGGAAAGTTCATACCCCCAAGTCACGTTGAATTATCCGACCTTCCAGTCACAGTTGATTGGAGGAAAGAGGGCTACGTCACAGAGGTTAAAAACCAGGTAAGTATTGACCACTGTACCATCCTCTGGTAGGTGATTGCTCAAGTCCGGATATTACGGAAATTTCTCTTGCTGTCGAGTGATGTGAAAGATGTGATGGTCCTGATACAAATAACACAGTTTTATGAAAATTGAATCCGATCATTTCTTTTTATCCACAATGTGTACAGCAGTCAACGTACATATTGTATACAAAAGGTCTCAATCCTTACACATTCTTGGATAAAATATCTCAATCCTCTAGACATGTTATCAATGGTGCATATCCTTTTTTTGAGAAGCAACAATCTGTAGTTTTATCATTACCTATTGCTATAGTAATAACTTTTTTTAATGACGTTAAGTATAAAAAAGAAATGCACAGTTGAAACAAGCTGAAATATTTATGCAGTGTTAAATTACCCAATAGGCAGAGAAGGCACCGGCCTATGGGCCCCACGTCATTTAGGAACCCCGTGACAACGGATCAAAATAATATTGAATTGATTTGATCTTGACGTATTAGAAGATAATTTGCTGAGGGGTGGGCGAGATTTCGACTGCCTAGGGGCCTCCAGAGGGTTAAATCTGGCAATATATGTATGCTAATGCACGGAAGAAAAAGTGATGTTGTGGTGGTGGTGATGTAACAATAGGAATGGTATGTTTGCAGTAGTTCTAGGAGTTACCAGATCCGGATTTATTTGACGGTGACAAGTATGATGTTAAAGACGGTATTGATTGTCAAAATTGATTTTAAAGCTTATAGAAATAACATAGAATACAAAGAATTCGTCTTACTGATAAAAACACAAATGCCTCTACACTTCATAACATGGGGCCTAATTTCGACTTATCGTAGAGACCTTTACACAATTAATTTTGTTAGTGTTCTTCATTGAATGGATACGACAATACCGATCACATAAGAAGACAATTTGCTCGCAAAACTGGGACTGTACCGAGACTCCTAGTGATCTCATCTGGCGTTAGCAGTGATAATATCTTGAAATTTTAAATGGATATTTTTTTTTTATCCCCATGTAGGGTCAATGTGGATCTTGCTGGGCTTTCTCATCTACCGGGTCCCTGGAGGGGCAACACTTCAAGAAAACCGGGAAACTTGTATCCCTTTCTGAACAAAACCTCGTGGACTGCTCCAAAAGCGAAGGTAAAGATTGTAAATATAATAAGTTGTCGCAAGATATTGAAATTTGATAAATATATCTAATGTTTAAAACTTCCAAATTATTTAGTCAGCATATATTAAATGCTGCGAAAATATACGACAGGTTCTATATTTCACGTCCGTAACCATTGGAATCCTATGAGTAGTGAAATATCTAAGGTTAGCTGCGGATGAGTACAGATAAGAAGGGATTCGAAAGGGGATGAGCCAATTACCCTCAAAATCAGAACTTTAGGAACAAATGCACCTGTAATATCTTTGACGATTTTTATGAATGAATGATGAATCTAATTATAGTTCATTTTGAGATTTCTTTAGGTTGTCAATATAATCATACGAAACACATCGGACGATTCTTACAGCAACTTGTGCACTACTTTTAGTAGCTGCGAAATATCACTCACAATTGAACTAGCGGGCCTTAGTTTCCATGTGGCCCCATCTCACAGCCTGTGTCTAGTATGACCATGAACTGTCTTCTTTGGCCCATATACTTACCACCACATAAATAATAAAGTGGAACAAGATGACATGGATATTGCTATTAACATCTTCACGAAATAGTCCACTGAATACTTTATGAGATGTTGTTTCTGTTAATTGAGTATAATCCTTCTAACAATTCCTGTATTAATTGGCAAGGATTACAAACCAACTAGAACAGTAACTCGAAATTTGAATCATACAGTATGCGTTTTACAAGACTTGAAGCGTAGTAATATAGTTAACTACGTGTGAGGGTGACAAATACATTACACTGCAAAGTGAAGAGCTAGATTGTATCTAGCGAAGAAGTGTACTGTGGGGCTACACATACAATTCTGTAAAACAAATGAGATATTGACAATATAACAATCGTACGAGGTGTTCTAAAAGACGAGTTTTACATAACATTTTCTATGAATATCCTTGATGTGATTTTTAAAAATATTTTCTTTTTCAGTTTTCTGTCTATTTTTGTTCTGTATCTCTCCTTCGTATAGTCTGCACTTGCAAATTCAAGTCCTGGAAGAAACGCGTGTTTTCTTTATCAAGATGTTTTACTTTTGTTATTGCGTGCATTACTACTAATATTTCAGTTTCTTTGATTTAAGAAAACAAACAATATGCATAACACAGAGCATATTTTTTTTCCTAAGATTTATTTCTTCTTTCATCGTACATCACTTTGAACTTCCTTTTATCGCTAGGTAATGATGGTTGCCAAGGAGGCCTTATGGACCAAGCCTTTGACTACATTATTCAAAATAATGGTATTGACACGGAAGAGTCTTATCCATACACAGCAAAGGTATTCTCTCTCTCTCTCTCTCTCTCTCTCTCTCTCTCTCTCTCTCTCTCTCTCTCTCTCTCTCTCTCTCTCTCTCTCTCTCTCTCTCTCTCTCTCTCTCATACACACACATACAGAAAACACACACCGAAAACACACACCCACACACACACAAAACGCACCTCATACCATTCCAGCAGTATACGACCGAATCGTCGTATCTTCCCAGAACCTCAAATTTTGCTGTCTAAACATGGATAGGTGAATATTTTGCAAAAGGTACAAATCAGTTTACATGTAACCTGACATATTTATAATTGAACATCATAGAATAAATGTGAATAAGGAGGCTGAACCACTGGTTCTGCATATTATGTTGTACCAATATTGATCTCTTCTTTTATTATTATCTATAGTTGTGTACTGTTACTTGGGTACCTTCCTGATCTCAACACATTGACGTTTGTCTTGCATAGTTCTCTCTATTATTTGTGATAAATTCTGTACAATTAAAGAATATTTATTTTAAAAAAAGTTACCAAACTAAATGTATGAAAATCATGCATAATTATTTCCTCCGTTGTTACATTCAGAACGGAGTATGCAAATTCAAATCAGCCGATATAGGAGCTACTGAAGTGAGCTGTATGGAAATTGAACATGGAAGTGAAAGTGACCTTAAAATGGCGGTAGCAACAATTGGCCCCATCTCAGTTGGCGTAGACGCGAGTCGCCTTTCTTTCCAGCTGTACAAAAGTGGCGTGTACCTTGAGAGTGCTTGTAGCTCAACTAACCTTGATCACGGAGTTTTAGCTGTTGGATACGGCCTCGCAGGTTGCCTAGAATACTGGCTGGTTAAAAACAGGTAAGTCTGAAACCTTATAGAGTTTATCTTTTTATTCATTTGTTTTCTTAGATAGTGTGCAAGATTTTTTTGACACCCACAAACACACCCACCCATCCATCCATCCATCCATCCATCCATCCATCCATCCATCCATCCATCCATCCATCCATACACACACACACACATACACATATATATATATATATATATATATATATATATATATATATATATATATATATATATATATATATATATATATATATATATATATATATATATATATATATATATATATATATATAGGGTAATAGGAAACCGAAAACCGAACGCAACAAAGCTCTCCAGACGCAATCCTTTTCCGAATTAGCGAATTAAACCTATTATTCGGATTACTTTCATTAATTTCGCGATGACAAAGTTGTTTTGAAGTTATGGGACTTTATGTTTATGGCTTATTACTAAGTAAGAAGAATTTAAACTTTACTTTTGAAGTAGAGTTTTCTTTAACAAATGTTTAGAAAATGGCAGATCAGGGCTCTATTTGGAATCTAAAGCATGTATATACACAGCAATGCATGGTAATACAAACACATATAAGATCCGATTTTGTCAGAGTTCAAGTAAGTTTCTCATTATTGATTAATCGTCACCGTGTGAAGAGATAAGGAAAACAAAAGTATTTCATCTTCATCAAGCAAATGCTTGTTAATCTCTCATTAATAACATAACTAAATTACGTACAACAAACTGAAAAATCAATAGGGCTTCGTCTGTAGATAGATTCACTGCTAAATCAGCTTTTAAAAAACCAATAATTATTCATCTGTAGATTCACAACATGTATTAAGTTTGAAAACAATTGGACTTCCTCTGTAGATTCTTGGCGTTTTTCATCTTCAAAAACAATAGGGCTTTGTCTGTAGATTCTCAGCGTACATCATCCTTGAAAGCAAAATGACTTTCACTGTAGATTCACAACAGGAGACATGAACAAATACGATGTCATTTTAAAGAGGGGCTTCTATCTGTGCATATGTATTCTTGCGCTACGCTGGAATTGCATTACTATACTACGGACACTCCCAGTGAAGCTTTCTATACACGAAAGATCCGCAGAAGATATTTTTTGGCAATGACATGATCGTTCCCAAAGGTTTTATGCCAAACATAAATGCCAAGATCTTCGGAACCCGAACGATCATAGCAATCATATTTTTTCTCTTACGATCATTATATGTGGCTGCCCCTGTTAACTAAGCTGTTTTATCTTATTCGCAAACAACCCGTCCCAAATATAAAATTGATGAGAGAGAGAAAGAAAGAGAGAGAGAGAGAGAGAGAGAGAGAGAGAGAGAGAGAGAGAGAGAGAGAGAGAGAGAGAGAGAATACACGGTTCTTTCGTACTTATGTACTTGTTTAATTCTCGATTTGTTTCAAGCACAACTGCTACGTTTAATAAACTGTTTCATATCAACATTTAATAAACTGTTTCATATCAACAATTAATAAACTGTTTTATATCAACATTTAATAAATGTTTCATTATCAACATTTAATAAACTGTTTCATATCATTACATTATTCCTGTTTCAGCTGGGGTATGCAGGGATACATTATGATGGCGAGAAATAAGGACAACATGTGCGGTATTGCCACTCAAGCCAGCTTTCCCACTGTGTAGAATTCTTATGTCACCAAAATACAAAAACAAATCTCAATGTCTTTATATAGGGTGTCGGGATTAAACTGTGGTACTTGGCGTTTCTCTCAGTATGTATTGCTAGTATATGTTATACCCGGTTGTTTTATAAATTCAACATTCTATGATATTATGGGGTTTTTTTTTACAATAAAATATAATATCAGTTTCTATTTATCTGAAATATCGAATTCCTCCTTTTACTATACAACACAAAGCTGAGACGCTATTCTTTGTGTGCCGAGACTAATTTTAGTGAAGAAAACATTTTGAAAAGCTGGCGGAAAAATCGTTCGCTGATACTAAAGGTAATGGACAGAATGGTGATACTAACAGTGGTGATTGGATGTATCAGGAGAATATAAATAATTCGTTGTATGATTGGAATGATGGTAATGTATTTACTATAGCTAACTGTCATGTTTATAATACCAGTATTTAGTAGCTTCACAACCTCAGTTGGCAATAAATTCCAGTTGGTGAGGGGTTGTAAACAATATGGTCACACAGAAGACATATTGAAGTATCAAACAGAACGACAAAGAACTGTATGATAATATTCAAAATCAATAGACTTTATATATTTATATATTTTATTAATTTTATAAATCACAGTAACAACAACATCAATAAATAATGCTACAATTGCTACCACTACTACTACTGCTGTTATTAATATTAGTGCTACTATTATTACCACTAATGTTAATAATAATAATAATAATAATAATAATAATAATAATAATAATAATAATAATAATAATAATAATAATAATAATAATAATAATAATAATAATAATAATAATAATAATAATAATAATAATAATAATAATTGTTGGGTTCAGATATATTTATTAGCATGAATTAAAACAATTTAAATGGCTAAAAACATTTTTCAATACCAACAATTATCATTATCATCATCACTATCATCATCATTGTCGTTATCTGATCAATTTTATCGCAAAAATGCAATCCTAAGCCAGTTTTTAAGCAATATATCAATATATACAAAATATATATCCTGCATCAATATATACAAAAAATAAAAAATTATATGAAGCATATAACCTGTTTCCACGAATGCGTGATTTGGTTTGCTTTAATTTTCCGGCTCGGCAACTCTTTCAAAGTTTTATCGTGCCGAGGCAATTGAGTAAAGTATGTGTCGCACAAAGAAAACACCACTAGCCTCTCTTGACTGCTACCGTTCTAGTCAAGGGTAAAATACCTTAAAGCACCGTAAGAAAATCTCAGTACATTAAATATTAACCTTCGTATAACGGAGTATGCATACTACGGAGCCCGTGAAGGGACACGCTTCATATTTTGTTTAATCCGAGATCTTGGTTTACTAATCTGAGATCTCGATTTACTATTCCGAGCTCTTTAAAATAAATGTTTGTAATACTGTTTTCCCGCACAGTTTCTGAAACTGTTTGCCACCGAATGCAACTCAACAAAAGTAATGAATTCTACATTTTTAGCTGTATGTGTACAGAAATACTTCCAAATAGAATGTATATAACAATAGAATTCAATAACCCAGATATTTAAATGCTCAGTACTTAACGAATTTTAATGGGCACAAGAAGATGAAAAATCTTCACATATAAAGAAAAATAACCCATATCTATTTGAAGCCATACTCCCTGATTCAACCAAAACCAATATTCCTTATCGTAGTAAATAAAAGAAGAAAACATCGAAAAATAGCCTCTATATAATCATGATGACAACAACAACAATGGTAAACAATCGGAATACTATGAAGTAATGCCTTTAGCAGCGGGTATTTATTGCAGCTCGTTAGATATTTAAATCTATTCTGCGTTTCAGATCAAGCACTGAGATCACGTGATGACGGTGATCAACTGATAACTAAGAGTGAAAATTCTTCTATTAGAGATTAACTTTAAGAAAAAAAGATAAAAAGTCGGTGTGTTGGGTAATATTATCGATAACTGAATTTCCTGCCACTTTGAGTCATATGAGTATAATAACAGTCTTGTAACTGTTTGCTTACCGAACTCACTATAATTCGTGTTATCTATATTAAAAGTTCTGAAATTCAGCATCCATATTTTAGTCATTTAAAATGCAAGTCAATACACGTTTATGCAGATAAATTGCTCTTCCTATCAGAAAAACAGCTTTAGTCTACTGAGCCGGAAGTAAATCCATCATAGCGCACATTCAAGGATCTTACAGATTATAAATAATTTAAAACGTTTTACCCATAAGTACATCGACTAACGTGAATAAACTAAATATATACGTAAAAGGTGATTGTTGCCATTTTTCCTGAGTATATATACCGGTAGAACACAAGAGTTTCGTGAAAAGGATCAATGTCGACAAGGGGAGGGGGAAACCAGGGATATATCACTTTTTAATTTTATAAAACAAACATTTTGTTAGAACAAGAATCGGGAGAGGCCCGGATGTTTCTTACCCCAGGGCTCGTATTCGCTCTCTACGGCCCTGAAAAGGATTACAGTTAACAAAATTTACAGTACTACAAGCACCCGTTTCAGTCTTCGCTTACTTATCAAGTAAAGGGAGATAACTTTAGTTACTGTATGAGCAAGTTCCAGGTTGATCACAGTTTGGAACCTAATATTGTTTCATTGCAAATAGTCCACTTATCTGACACTGATCCAACGAACAGTCACTGCTGAAGAGTCAATGATTTTATTCACGTTGTAATGTCTTAAAACAACAGGATAAACCGTGTGTAAATATTTCAAACTTAACGTCAACAGGACTCCAGTGGACTTCCAAGCAAAATCTGGCTGAATATGGCTAAACACAATGACTATATACCAGTATTATTTATCAATATTCATTCAAGTACAAACTATACCTCCCGCATAGAGAAAAATCAAAAACTGCATTTATGAAAGAGAATAGCATTTCTTATACAACCTTAAAGAATGTCGGAACTAGCCATGCAAATGAAAACTGTGTGCATGAAACAGAAAAACAGAACATTATTTATTTCGGCGGTCTGAAAATATTAGATGTTACTGACGGAACAAATTAAAACTTGCATTGATATTGCAGAAGAAGTTCGCCAAAACCTCCAAGAAATTACCGAAACTACTTGCAAATAATTATTGTAGCAAAATTAATCGAAGATGATCATTTTAACCATGGGTATATATATATATATATATATATATATATATATATATATATATATATATATATATATATATATATATATATATATATATAGAATTATGCAAAAATTAATGTGGAGAAAACGTTTGAAATGTGCTTAATAATTTAACAGTTACTATTGGAATAAATATAAAAGACTTATTCCAAAAATAAAATTGTATATATAAACCTAAGTACATATATTTCTTTGGAAGCCACCAGTGTCTGCAGTTCATATCAGTCATTGCAGTAGCAGTATTGCTTAAGGAATTTGTCATCAATACAACGAGATTGATTGCCGTACCTATTTATTCTCGTAGGATTACCAATTAAACTGAATGAATTTTTCATCTTTTGACTTGATTCCCTGATTTCATCATGTACTATTACTGCCTCAAAAAGTCCCAACCCAGGAACCGTTTCAACTGTGAGCGTATATCTTCCGGTATCGTCCTCTTCAGCGCCAAAAATAAAAACGTTAAATTTCTCCAACAAATCCTGTTCCTTACTTTTGTAGATAACACGAGCGTCAGTAACTTGAGATAATTGCAGGATTCGACAATATTTGCTGAATTTTTGTAATAAGCTATTTATATTGTCCACAACTTGATTTCCAAGTGAAGTTATTTTGAAATGCGATGGATTTATCTGTATACTTTCTTGGCAAGTGCAAAAATTGTCTGGAACTCCGGCGTCTACACATGTGCGTTTTTTTGGTACTGGGAGAAGTAAATTTCGTGCTGTACGCTGGGAATAAACGTTCCCGTCTGTTTGGTTTTCGAACTTATTTTTGCTTATATCAGATATTGTTTTGTGGATATCATATACAGTCACTAACTTTTCTGAGTTTTGATCTAAATTTGTTTGTATCCACGAAAACCGCTTTTTTAAAGATTCCGGAACATACACAGACAAAAATGGCAAGTTATTTTCGAGTCGACCCACATAGGTTGTACTTAGCCCTCCTAGACGATATCCATGATCGCTAAATACAATCATGATGGCATTTTTTAAATGACCTCTTTCTTTCATTGATTTGAACAGTTGCAGTAAAGGTCGATCTCCTTGCCCTAAGGATGTGTAACTCTCATGGCTCATTTGATTATTCCAAAAAAAGGCAAATCGTAGTTTACTTCTGAATTTTTCCAAAAATCGGCGGTAAAAATCAAGAACAATGTTGTATTGGTGTAAATTTCCGTAGCATTCGGAATTTACCTCAGGTAGCTGAGAGACAATCACAGGAGTAAATTTTGCCATAGTTAGGGACACTGGGCGAAAGTAATATGACGTGGGTGGGTCAACAAATCCCCTTTTGTGAAAATTAAAGAGAGATATTTCCGGTCTGTCTTCAACATATAGTGTCATGTATCTCTTGAATTCTTTTTCCTTCCATAAGAGTGGCATTGAATCCAACTTCATGAGAATTAGATAAAATGGAAATTCTGATTCACTCTTTCCGGTCAGCAAAGGGCATAAATTTGGGAAAGTGTTTATTCCTACCTTCATAAACCCCTTGAAGTCATGCATATGTAACTCATCCCTAAGATACGCGTACGTAAGTGGCAGGTTTCGTAGCACATGCGAGCGAGATGCAGAATCAATGCCAACAAAGAAGAAACTATATGTTTGGTTATCCTCCGGTGCAACGATTTCATCTGTGAGAGGCTCCGAATATTCCACATTCATATGAACGAAGTCATAAACCACAATCTCTGTTTTATTTTTGCACTGAACACGAAACACACGCCCTGGGACAAAGAAAGGTAACTCTATCCTTTCTTTTTCTTCAAAAGTAACATCATTGTCACCATTTCTTTGAACTATGGCGTATGTACAGTGCAAATCTGCAGCTTTTATTCCAAAATGGCGAGCAGATGTTTCGTTGAACTGGAGAAAGCCTTGATCATCGACAGACATTAGAGGAGGCGCGTCAGGACATGCAGATTTTGTTTGTTTGATGTACGTACTTATTGATGGATCCCATGGATTAAGTTCCGGAATTCGACAAAACTGTTGGCTGACATTGCCATAGTAATGGCTACTTGACATCGATTGTTCGTACTGAAGGTAGCTATATATTGAAAATGATGTTAGTCCCAGGATGAGAATAAAAAATGTTTGCCGTTTGGTGTTTCTTGGGTTTGAAGTCTTCATTTTCATTATGTGTTCATTGGTTTTGGAAAGGAATCAGCAATAGATTATTCTATATATGTATTGGTAGTTTATGCACCTTTTAAGATTTACACTTCAAAATCTCATACCCTTCGAACTAAAAACACTAATGACACAGTATATGCCTTAGTTCTAAGAGATATTGTGATGTTTATGCCATTCTATGTTTATATTATTAGATTTTTTAATTATTTTATTAGTTGTTTATGTTACTAGATGTTTCATTCTTCCAAATAATATTACTACTTTTAAAATACCATCATCGTCTTTTAATGAATTATTACTCTGGCATATTTCGTCGTCAAGGATCTCGTCTCCTTCCGGCACATCTGAAAATAGAGATCAGCTAATTCAGCAGTGCTTATTCTCACATTTAGTCAAATATTATTTACAGTATTTGAGAAGAAGGCGTTTCAAATCTGTTCTAGATTTTATAGCAACTGTGACCAAATTTGACGGTGGATCTGCAAACAATTGTACCAACGTGAAATTCTTTATGTCAAGATTCATTTTGTAAATTCTTGACTAATTGGTTAAGCAGTTTCAGAGAAAAAGTTGTGTGACAATTTATATATTTTAAAAACGGCCGCCATATTGGATGACAAATCGGTATTGATAGCTGAAAGCCTCTGCGCCAGTATGTTCTTTACTAAAATTTGTTAAAGTCGTTTATCAGAAGAAGTTGAAAATATCAACTGTAAGCGGACGACGCACGAAGCGAGACTCGATCTAATCATTGGACAATACCATAATCAATCATGGCTTATTGGCCCAAAGTGTTACCCATTCTATACCCATTATATTTGCCTATGAATTTATGACGATATCAAAGGTCAAGTTGATTGATCTACCAGTGCATCTATGTATATAGAGTATAAAGCCGTCCTTGTACTTACATTTGAAATGTACAAGTATCGTCATGTTTGTAGAATGAAGGCGTCCTTGAACCAACACTTGAAATGTCAAAGTATCGTCATGAATATAGTGAAGTCTTCTTTGTACGAGTGAAGTCTTCCTTGTACAGACGCTTGAAATGTACAAGCATTGTCATGTATATAGAGTGAAGTCTTCCTTGTACAGACACTTGAAATGTACAAGCATTGTCATGTATATAGAGTGAAGTCTTCCTTGTACGTACACTTGAAATGTACAAACATTGTCATGTATATAGAGTGAAGCCTTCCTTGTTCGGACACTTGAAATGTACAAACATTGTCATGTATATAGAGTGAAGCCTTCCTTGTTCGGACACTTGAAATGTACAAGCATTGTCATGTATATAGAGTGAAGTCTTCCTTGTACGGACACTTGAAATGTACAAGCATTGTCATGTATATAGAGTGAAGTCTTCCTCGTACGGACACTTGAAATGTACAAGCATTGTCATGTATATAGAGTGAAGTCTTCCTTGTACGGACACTTGAAATGTACAAGCATTGTCATGTATATAGAATGTAGGCATCTTTGAACCAACACTTGAAATGTCAAAGTATCGTCATGTATGTAAAGTGAAGTCTTCCTTGAAATATACAAGCATCGTTAATTACCAAATTACAATAAATGATTGCATTGATTCGTACAGATGTGACTTTTGTATCAGAAGCAAATATGGCAAACATTATATTTATCTAAATAAAAGACCGTGTCAAATACACTCATAAATAACTCTAACACAAATCAACGCTTAAATTTTACCTTACCTTCGCGATTGTGTTGGTTTTCTTCGAATAGTAAACGGGATTAGAAGGTTTGTGAACGTCGAGTAAATGCCAGATGAATATTCAACACTACGGTGGTTTACCTTTGAGCACCAGGAAAAAAAACTGTCGTGAAACTAATACAGTGACACTTGTTAATTTGATGTAATTCTGTCCTGTTGGCATCAGTACGCAATTAATAAAATCCGGTTCAGTACCCACGAATGTAGTCCCAGTCTATTTTTAGATCACTTTTTCCTGTCTGAGTTTGGTGGTGATACTAGAGTTAGATTTTGGCATTCTTGGTAAGGATTTAAAGGATTTAACAGTATACATTGAGTAATAAGGTCATGGTGATGATTCGGAAGTGAAATCTGTGTTCCGTTGCCTGGTGTTTTGTTTACAATTCAGCCTCTCAAAAAAAATACAGGTCAACCCTTGACAAGAATTTCACCGTAAAGTTATCTTTGAAGGTATTTTAGACTAACATATGATTTGTATTGATTGTCACACAGTGGAAAGTTCAGTACTGAGAAACAAATGTAGAAACAATATAGTTAAATTAGTTGTGTTCTATGGCCTGTTACAGTATGTCCACAAGCATGTTTGATAGCATCTAGGACTACTCGACCCACAGCGGAGTCCACCCATTAACGTTCTCGGCCCATAACCAGCTAGGCATACTGAAATCCGCCCACTGTGTACTTGGCCACAATTAGTAGATAGTAAGGTGGATGCAGTATACTCATTTTCGATGGTTGTTTAATTTTGTTAATCTTGTTTCTTTTCTTTCATCGCTTATTTATTTTGAAATAAAATATAGGGAACTCGTCACAATCCTAGATTAACTTTTATGCGGTAGAATCAACGAGTTCTCGTCTTGTCGATGTTTTCATATTTAAATACGTTGAAGGTATAACAATTCTGCGATTGTGATACAATTCTGCTAATTGTGATTGTAAACATGTTGACACGTGCAAATCTAATTACAGTCGCACTTCCCACTGTGTACCGTAAATTTTATGTCAACAATAAATATTGAACAGTATTCTACAACATCGCTGTCCTTGTAAGGCCGCTATATGTTTTTAATTTTAAAAGAAAAACATTAGCACAGAGACATAGCTAATATTTTTAAATTCTTATGCAATTTTACTTTTTAAAAAAATATATCTTTGTCCTGTCTTATTACTTCTCTCAAAACTAACCGTAATAAAATATTTTATTTTTATCACTTATCATCAGCAATAAATATTCGACGTTCTCCTCCCTTGACCCAATTTTTAGTACCTATAAAAGTCCATAGGATGAACAATGAATTTATTCTGAGTAAATGAGCCTACGTGACCACGCTGACATACAGTTTGATTAACTTCAAGAATAAACAGTTTACGAGAAAAATTAAACCATGCGATATTTTTGCTTTATAGTTCAGCGTCCAAAAGCGATAATAATGTTTGATGTTTATTGTTCAGTAACAAAATCAAAGGTAAAGCCGACTTTGCTTTGAACCGATTTGGAGAGATTTCTTAAAGAAATACTATCGGCCGAGATCTGTATAAGGCCGGCTCCGTTATGTGCCGTGTGTATTATGAGCCGAGATCTCCAGTCACCATAGCATCTTAGTGATTAGTGACGTCATTATGCTGCCTGGTTTTTTTTTTTTACCAAACAATCAATGATAGCGTCATATCCACTTGTAATACAAGCCTTTTATGACAATTAAGTCCGTCAGTTCGAAAATTTGTCAATGCAAGTTCTAGTTTCTTTCAAAAAGAGTCGGTTTTGATGGTGTCGTGAGGGTAGGTAGTTGTGCCCATCATCCATAAGTGTTAGTTCTATATGTAAGACCTCGACGCTGATATTTGTTTGAACGTCTGAGTCTTATTGCCCAAGTAACGACGCTGTATAGCGTGTTCTGATGTGTTTAACATCGGAACGACAAGTCAAATTTTCAGGAATAACTTACACACTTGGCAGGCCATATCGGCACTTTTCTACAAATTAATGTTATAATGTTTTAGTAAGGCTTTATTTGCTCTGATGTCTTTTTCCTACTAAATTCAAATTCCCACACAAGCAAATTGACATGTTTTGAAGTTCCGTTGGCCTACATTTCGGTTGGCTGGAATGCGATGGAAGTCTGGAATACCGAAATCGGTTAAAAGGATGATAAGAATCTTGAACGAAACGAAGATATCTAAACACTTTCGGTCGCGCTTACCAGTTATTATGTACTTTTGAGAGAGTGATGTATGTAAGGTGAAGTTGTTTGCATTTTAAACATGCATAGTGGAGAGAATTTTGGTATACCTATATACTACTTTCATGTAATGTGGATGAAATTTCTTTGGATATTGTACTTTTGGAAATTTTAAATGATCTTAGGACACTGCTAACTAAAATGACTTCTCCCTTGTGCTCCAAAAATCAACCTGAATTTGTCTAAAGTACACTATACTTAGCAGCTATTAAAATATGGAAAATGAATTTTGCCAAACTAGACAATACCAGCTTCTAAAAGTGCAATGAATGATTTACCAAATACATAAAATCTAAAAAAAAAGTTATCGGCTTCATTTTTTACAATTTACCTCTGAAGTTCGAGAAGTGAAAATGAGCAAGTAGAGCTAGCACTTTTTTGAAAGGTGCACATCTGGAGTAAGGCCAAGCTGTATACTCTCTAACCCATATTACACACATTAATCATACATCAAAATAAAGGGAATCAAAGGTTCTTTGAACAATACTTAAGATATACAAAGTCTCTTTTAAATAGCCAGTAAAACTTGTGAGGAAACCCGGGGAAACTCTTTTTCTTTAAAATTCTTACCCTATGCTAAATACGAAACTGTAAAGCGCCACCTTTTTCAAAATTAGTATATTTTATTCGTTTCGTTAAAGAAGAGGGCTGCAAGTTATTGCCAGAAAGAGAGTAAATGAAAACACATGATTTTGTGTTATTAAGGTGTTTGATGAAATTATAAAATTAAATGTGCAATACACCAGCCCATTCTTTACGACATCGATAGAGTCGAAAGGAAGATAGAGAGTGAAAAGACAAAATTCCCAGGGTCAATCGAAATGAAAACACATGATTTTGTGTTATTAAGGTGTTTGATGAAATTATAAAATTAAATGTGCAATACACCAGCCCATTCTTTACGACATCGATAGAGTCGAAAGGAAGATAGAGAGTGAAAAGACAAAATTCCCAGGGTCAATCGAAATGAAAACTCATGATTTTGTGTTATTAAGGTGTTTGATGAAATTATAAAATTAAATGTGCAATACACCAGCCCATTCTTTACGACATCGATAGAGTCGAGAGGAAGATAGAGAGTGAAAAGACAAAATTCCCAGGGTCAATCGAAATGAAAACACATGATTTTGTGTTATTAAGGTGTTTGATGAAATTATAAAATTAAATGTGCAATACACCAGCCCATTCTTTACGACATCGATAGAGTCGAAAGGAAGATAGAGAGTGAAAAGACAAAATTCCCAGGGTCAATCGAAATGAAAACACATGATTTTGTGTTATTAAGGTGTTTGATGAAATTATAAAATTAAATGTGCAATACACCAGCCCATTCTTTACGACATCGATAGAGTCGAAAGGAAGATAGAGAGTGAAAAGACAAAATTCCCAGGGTCAATCGAAATGAAAACACATGATTTTGTGTTATTAAGGTGTTTGATGAAATTATAAAATTAAATGTGCAATACACCAGCCCATTCTTTACGACATCGATAGAGTCGAAAGGAAGATAGAGAGTGAAAAGACAAAATTCCCAGGGTCAATCGTACAAATATTACAAAGTTTATGGCTGCATAAGTAACACAAAGACAAACGTTGTGTTTGAGGCTGACCACTTTCGTGACTTTGTATTGAATATAAATGATGTATAGTGAACCAAAAAAATCTTTTTGCAGCATGACATAAATATTTGGGCAAAATCTATAGAATAAACGTGCTACGAAATTTAACGAGACATACCGTATTAGACGAAAGTGAGGGAAATAAATGGACCCATTCGTTGGTTATCTTTTTTATTTCATTGTTACGTGGATAAAACGATAGTGAAAATATTTATTTTTTAATTTGATCTGCATGATAAATCCAAATAAACAAAAAATAGCGAATGATGTAAAAAAAAATTCGAATACATACAGCCATACGTCTCGTCAGTTACCCCAATTTTCGCTTTAGTACCCTTTCTGAATTCACCTTCAGCGCTATTGAAACTGCAACGGAAAGCTGATTTTAAAAAATGGCCTAAAGAATTAAAATTAATTGTCCTTTAAAATGTAACTCACCAAATGTTTACAGAAAAACTATTCATACTTCGCATAAATTCCTTAATGCATTCGTAAATAGTTTTAAAGTGTTGTCAGTGTTAACTCTGTAATTGGTATCGTACGTGGTATAAGAACTTTACATTTTTATATTCATGATATATTTATATTTTAAATTATTCTCTGAAGAGTTATATTTAAACTTTGAAAATGATCTTGATAAATTACAATGCATATTGCATAATAATAGAATATATTTATATTATACCATAAATATCACGTAATACTCTATCTTCAAAACATACCACAAATATCATGTAATAATAAAGTATATTATTTAATAGAGACATTAATGACTTAATATAGCGTTCTAACGTGAAAAACAAAACAACAAAAGTAGTTTAGTTCAAACACACACAAACTTTCAAATGTAAAGTTATCTGTTTTAATTTGCGCAAGCTGCATTGCAAAAAAGATCAGCCGCATGGATTTACAAAATTTATGTGCTTGATACTCTTCAACCTGAATTTCATTTGTGTATAAATGCAGGTATGTAGGAGTGGTTTAACGGCACGTCAGCACAATACTGGCTATATGGTACAGATTAGAAGTGAATGTCCACATATGAAATTTTAAAGAATTGGTATGACTTAGGAAGATGTAGCTGTTTCTGCTAAAGACTGGGTGTTCAGTTTCGCGAGAACAAACGTCTGTCCTTTATCTCGCCATACTGGTTTTTGTGAAATACTTCCTAAAATGGAATCAAAAAGATACTTGACTGAAAATTAGTTGATTTGATTTTCACAAGAGGTCATTGTTTTATGTGCCTTTCTAAATTTGGTGCTGGGAGTTTTGGATGAAGTAGAGCACTGCTATATTATTATTACTTACCTTCCAAAAAAATATGCACCTGTAAATAATCCGACTCAGAGTAAAATAATATAAACAGTCACTTTCTTTTCTGGCTTCTTTGTTAATCTTGTTCGCTTATCCTTCCATGTTACAAACGACAAGTGTAAAATTATTAGTGGCAGCAGAAGGTAGAGGTATATTTATATTGGTTACATGAAAATACTAACTAGCATCTAGCCTGGTGCGTGTAGTTGAAATAGTACGATCATAGAAAAGACTTTTCGTTGTGTTAATCTTTAAAGTGTGTTAAATCTAGTAATATTGGTTTCTTGAGGACCCGCTGAGGCATCACGTTCGTTTCAAAATGTCAATAGCGCTATTGTATATCTCTGTTCAACGTTATTATAGCCAGATAAAATAAATTCTGACAAAAACCTGCCTATTCCAGCCAGTTGGACATGTGCCAATTTGTGACTTACGCTGAATTCAAACAACAGGGGTTTGATCGGTGGTTGAGTTATTCCTCTTTTTTTATTCAGCTCCTTTTATGAATGGTCATGTAAAAATAACTAATATACACTGTGTCGGATTTAGACCAGTGTTCAAAAGGTCTATTGGATCATTTTATGTCCACTCCATCCTAACTCCTTTCCTCCTTTCCTTTCCTGGTTTCAATTTGTTGCCAACATAAAGATTGAAATTTTAAGGAAAACAAATAAAAGACTTATCCAAATTTTTAATCCTCCCTTAAAACTGTCATAATTCACAACTAATGCTGGTTTCTGGTGTACAAGCCGTTCCTTTGAACAATTGTCTTAATACACCCCTAGTGGTATATTTCGTCGTTTGCTTGGGAAAATACTTTCCTCCATTTTCCACGTTTGATCTTTATTCTTTGTTTAGGTCAACGACTGTCCGTATCATAACCTCATTAAATATGGAATATTACAAAATAATGTTCTAAACGGAGTCAAATAAACGAATTTTGTCAATATTAAAGAAAATATACCGTCTTTGTCTTTTTATTTATCTTTGAAATTTGCAAATTGATTCTTTTTAATACAATTTAAACGATGAACGCCTAAATATGTCACCTGAAACCGTGATATAGATAAGTTATGACAAATACTTAATTTTGTCACCTAAACTGTAGTTAGAGTAAAACGATTTTACCACAACAAAAAAAATTGTACTGGAATAGAAGACCTCTTCCTTTTGGCACCTCAATAATGTTATTGTGTTACCGGTATTATCTTATTGTGACGTCTGTATGCGTTATTATCGCACAATCAACAGCAAAGAGAATGGATGCGAATATATTGTTACCTGTACGATACAGATCTACCGGTGCACCATCACACAAGAACATATTAGTTAAAAGTCATTAATAAAAGTAGTTTAAATTCAGTTCAAGTCCACAAAAAGTTTTATTTGCATTCGGAAGAAGGAAGAAGTAAACAGACAACAACAGATTTAGTGGATGGTACATTTCCGTGCCTGTAAGCCAGTACGATTTCTGAAGACGTCGATGATTTTGAAAATGATATATAAATGTATATAATCATTTACTTTCGTGCATCGCGATACAAATGTGTGTATAGAAGATGCTTTGTCTATGATATGCTTGTCTCCTCTTAGGTGTCTATATGTATTAAAACATTATACCTGATCAGGCAATGAGTTTAATTTTAATGTGTTTTAATGTATAGCGCGTCGTTTGTATCTTATAGTTGCAATGTGAAGGTTACAATATTGTGTCTCTGCTAAAACCGGCATCAAAAGGTCATTGAATCTTTTGTTGACTGTTTACTTCTGCCTGTTAAGAAGAGACCTATAACGTGAATTAGCAGTGAATTAAGATTCTGTTAAAATAGTAAAGATCAAAACAGAAAATTGATTGTCAAATGTAAATAATGAGCGCTTTTATATAACCTTACCACATTGCAAACAAGGTCAGCCGACTGGATTCAAATAATTTATGTGCTTGCTTGATACCGACATATTATATTTAACCTGAATTACATAAATGTGTGTAGGTAGGTAGGTAGGTATAGTTTAGCGGCACGTCAACACAATAATGGTTATATGGTGCAGATTAAACATGAATGCTCACATGAAAATTTAAAGAATTGCAAACATTCAGGAAAAAAAATTTGTTTGTGCTAAACGCTGGGGTTCAGTTTTGTGACAAAATGTTAGTCTGAGTCCTTTATCTCCTCATAGTGGCTTTTCTTGTGACATATTTCCTAAAATGGAAACACAAAATTACCTGACTAAAATTAGTTGATTTTTTTCCCAAGATGTTTTTCTGTAATGTTGTGCCTTTGAAAATGTAATGGTGCGAGTATTGGATGAAGCAGAGAACTGCTAGAGTATTACTACTTACCTTAGAAAAAAAAGATGTTTCTATCAATAATCCGACTCAGAGTAAAGCAATATAAACACAGTCACTTTCATTTCTGGCTCTTTTGTAGAGCTTGTTTGCTTATCCTTCTATGTCATAAACGACGAGTGTGTAAAATTATTGATAACAGCAGAAGGTATAGAGGTATATTATTTTTTTTACCTGAAAATACTAACTTGTATCTGGCCTGATGCATGCAGTAGATACAACACGATCATAGCATAGAGTTTTCGTTGTGTTAATCAAGTAAAGTTTGTCATTTTTGGACCCACTGAGGCATCACGTCCGTTTCTCCCCATATCAATAGCGCTATTGTATGTTGACGTTATTATAGCTAGATAAAGGTTACAAAAACCTGCCTCTCCGAGTCAGTTGGACATCTGCTTTTATTACTTAAACTGTATTCAGACGTCGGGGGTAGGAATGGATAGTGGTTCCTCATTTTGATTTTCAAACTTATTTTTTATTCTTAGCCATGTAAGAAAGACTAATATACACAGTGTCGGAGTTAGATTTGAGTTGAACGGGTATAATGGATTATTTTCTGTCCACTCCATTCTAACTCCTTTTCTCTTTCTTTATTATGGTTCAAATTTGTTGCAAATAGAAAGCTGGAAAGTTAAGCAAAACAAATAACGGAATTATCCAATTGCTTTACTCTTTCCTTAAAACTGTCAGAATTCACAGCTGATGCAGGTTTCCAGTGTACAAATGGTTCCTTTAAGCATTTGTCTCAAACTATCAAGACAGCACTAGTGGGATATCACTTTGTTTCCTTGGGAAAAGACTTCTGAGTAGATGAGTTATGACGAACACTGAATTTTGTTATCTATACTGTACATTGAGTGCAACGATTTTACAATAACAAAGCATATATTGGAATTGAAGCTCTTTCCTTCCACTCAACGAAAGTCAATTATTATATGCACGTATAGATTATTTTCAAAAGCACCAGCATGTTCAGAATTAGTATTATGTGCAGATACGGTATATTTCTCTACTTAATTGGCAGTGAAATAAGGAGTTTCTTAAAATATTAATTTCCGCGCTTAACCACAAAATTATGGTCTATAGTGATATATACTTGGCAATCATGAATGCTAAAGAGGGAGCGTGGATAACCTTTAGGTTTCAACTTTATTCTGCCCATGATTCGTACACCTAGATTCCCAGAAAATGCTTCAGTAGAAAGGTTGCTGTCTTTTCTTTCAGATAAATTGTGTTGTGGAAATTCCGAAGTGGTCGGGTTTCTGTTGAAATTATCGTTTCAAAATAGAATTATACGTACCAAACGGCAATAAAAGGAAATTATGTGAATGACGCATGTTCTAACTTCTTGATTAAATTAAAATTCATATAGAACGTACCGTAATTACTTCAGAATTTTACTTGTTCCTTGAAAATTTTATATTGTTAAATTACAGAGCTTGAATCTGAATTTCAAAACATTAAATCTTCTCTTTCTTTATATTTTGCTAATCTCGATTCATAAGCCGATTCTTATCTTCTGTCAAGCGTTATTTTAATTACCAGCAGCAAATATTTCATACCTTATGAATATC